>JACXGM010002654.1:0-20062 GCA_016801145.1 Umbra pygmaea | reverse complement strand
ATTAATCCATAGCGATCTTACAATGTTTACTAATGACTTCGAGGTCGCCAAGCTGTCGTGTCGTCATCTGTTTAACAAGCCTCTGGCACGCCTATATCAGATACACCGATGTGATTGGTGCAGCTCGGATACAAGGGCATAGTTAATGAGCAGAATTACTCTGTGCCAGAGTAACAAATTCAAATTGTGCTCTCGCGAGAACTCTGGATTTCCAGGGTAATGAGAAAGAGAGATTGATTAATATTAATATAGTTGTTTTTTATCTAACTCAGAAAACCGTGCAATAAAGGTCAGCATTAAGAGTAAAAGCAAATGTGATTCTTTCATCATGTGAAAAATTTATATAATATATGATCATTTATAGCCTACAACCGCCAAGGGGCGTTTAAAGCGCATTTAAAGAGCTAAAACCAGCTGTCAGATGTATTCGCGCCACTCCCGGTTGCTGAGCAATACGCGTGAGTTTGACAGCTGCCTGTCAGAGTGAATCAGTCATTTTTTAGGATTGTATAATCTAGTAAAAAAAAAATGGACAAATACAAGCAGTGTGTGGACAGTGCACAGTAAAAGTGTACAGCGTGTGCGCAGCTTTCATAATACGATACATACATTAAATTAACTTTTTTTTATTTTGCAATTTTGCGCCCCGTCCAGCAGACGGCAAAGCCGGCCCTGCATACACATGCATTTGTTTTTGAGACTAGCTACGACAGAGGAGGATTTTGACAGCGAGGGCATTGAGTTGGAATATAGTGAGGAGTTTGGATGGAGGTGGTAAAGGATTATCTGCCGCGCAAGGCAAAGCAGTTCACCCGCAAACCATATTTTTACAAATGAGCTATGGGACATGTTGGTGACGGAAAATAATCAGTACACCGAACATAATGAATAAACAGCATAATAAATAGTAATATATTTATAGTGATGATTGTTGATTGTTGATAATAATAAATGCAATAATGTTAATATATAAATATAATACTGGCATAATGAATAACTAGCATAATACATAGTAATACAATACTGGCATAAAGAATAAATAGCATAATAAAACCTGTGATTATTACCTTGAAAATGAATTTTATGTCATGTTTCTATGTGCTACAGATGCTTAGGTTTTGGTAGAAGTTGACAATTTTGTATTTTTTCTGAAATCCTTCAGGAGAGAAGGATATTCATCCTAGAATAACATAGCTTTTTATAGGTGTTTTTAGCAGGCGTTTTAGGAGTAAATGGGTTAAAGGACTTAAGGAGACATGATGTTGAACTACATGTGTGCCACTCAACCCAAATGCCCAAGCAGCAGAACAGGAAGGGAGAGCTTATTTGACAGAAGAGCTGCTACATCGTCTAGTGAGGTAAGCAAAGTAATCTTGGTGTAATGTAAGACTACATTGCAAAAATATCACCATGCATTCATAACCTTGTTATTCAGTGAGAATGAGCCCAAAACATCGGAAAGTATGTCTTTGTGACATTTCTTTACTTACATTTTGTAAAAAAGATCAACAGCAATCCGCTGTTATAATAGCACTCCACCATGGAACAAGTGCGCCTGCTCTTAAAGGGAATGTGAGATGAATCTCTGATCAAAGTCAAAGTCAAAGTTGTTTATTTGTCATATGCATCGAATGACATCACATCATCCTATGCAGAGAAATTCTTGTGACATGGCTCGACACATCTACACAGTGGGCTTAAAAAAATTATATACAATAAAAAAATTATATACAATAAAAAATTATATACAATATGATTGGTTTATTGCATGTTAAGCCCAAACCACACCTATGACTAATGTAGCTAGTTTAGACCTACCCATTTTAGATTCACGTCAGGCACAAGAGTCATTTATCCTGCCGGTATAATAGTAAAAGCGCCCAAGATCCGCCCACAAAGTCAGTGAATTTCGCAATCGATACTTGCGTTTCAGATCGTTAAAATAGGGCCCCTTATGACTTAATCTTTGGCAAAACTTTGGCAAATGGTTCTGTACATTAGGGCAACTCCATTACATAGTTAAAAAGTGTACATCCATTACTTCTATTCTCAACCTGACCCAGCAGTTTATGAATAACATAATCCTGATCGCAGAGCTTGGAACACAGTATCAAACCTCCAAATCCAGCGTAAGTAATGCATAGCACACCATCCACACCATGGGCCCGGTTCCCTAAACAGAATCTAGCATAGCAGACCAAGCATACATCCCCATGTAACAGTGCTAGACGACGACGATACTGTACACGAATTAGCATACCTGACAATGTCAATGAAGGTACACTTACACCCCGACCAACTCATACGTTATCATGTATCGCAGCCATCCTGACAAGATGTACTACATCCTATATGAGAGAAAAAACATGATTTGACAACCCTCACCATAGTAATTTCAATTCATGCATTTTCATGTAACAGCGGCCTGCACAAGCAAGATGTATTCATCTGATACAAAAGAATGAATGACTTGACGACACCTAGGGCTGTCACAATACTCAAGAATGCATGCCTTGAAGACACCCAGGGCTGTCACGATTATGACATTTTGCTGACAATTGTCACACAAATAATAGCGATTTATGTTTTGTCTATTTTTTCATTTTAGGCCAATATCCCTATCTACATGCACAGCCAATCCTCTTTCTCACATACTAAATCATTTTGTATTGAGCAGCTGCATTCATGGCAAGGCCATACAACGCAAAATAGTATTAATATGTGCCATCAGGTTTGGTCATGCTTATATTTAATAATTTAAAGCACTTATATTGAGTGAACCACAATAGTGACAGTAGTGTATACAGTACAGAGATATTTGTGCCTTTCTTCCTAAATAGCCCTCCAGTAATGAAAATCAAGAGAATAACAATTGAAAACATTACCCTTTTTGAAAATATAACAAATGAAATTAGAACATTGTTAAATAATTATTTTCCATATTAAACAGCATTCTAATATTATAAACATTATATATATTTTTATATGTATTTTTTTGATTTACATGACTTAAATGGCTTTTATTTTGAAGGCAAAATTAGTCACAGCTAGATTCACTATTCTGGTTTATGGCTGTGTGGCTACTTCCTTATAGCTATGTGACAAAGCCTCTGCAATAGCCAAGAGAGGAATGAAATCCAGCATCGTATTTTACAAGTTATTAGGTTATCCTTTCTATTTTGTCCTAAAACCAAATGTGTACAACGTGGGGCCATTATCCCTAAACCCATTTTTGGTTATTTCAAAGACTGCTGATGGCAATGTAGTCGCATTTTAATAACAAATAGTTTGCATGCGCAATGTGCGATTGTCGAAGTCATACAATGACAAAAAAAATGATTGTCATGGTTATGTCCATTCAATGACTAGTAGCAACTAGTCGGCCAGGTAACCTGACACCACTACTTTATCAGCTCAGAGTCAATACTGTTGCTTAGTTACCTATGCTCATGCACGATAACTCTTGAACTCTTGGGAGCTGTAAAGTAGTGTCAGGTTACAGCTGATCAATGTTGCTATACAGTAGTCTATGGACATAACCATGGCAAAACGTTCTTTTTTGTGGAAAAATACATTTGGAATATTGGATTGTATGACTTTGACAATCAAAAAGTGTGGACTTCACTGGAAAACAGGAAATAAACACAGGAATGTACACTGACTGATTTGTTGGATTCACTGTGTTCACTATAAAGAATACCTGCAGGGGCACATAGCTATATGCACTAGTAATGACATTTCGAACATCCAACATGCAATCTGGGGTTGTGTTTACCTTGTTGAGCTGGCTGATATAGTCCAGCCCACCCCCAAGATGGGGCCCCTCCAGTTTCTCCACCATGGCAGCCATCTGGTGAAGCTGAACAGAGAACTCCCGGTCGCTCTTGGACCTCTGGCCCATCCATTTCTTCATCATCTCCATCAAACGCAGCTCAGTGTCCTGCAGCCGCATAAGGGCCGAGTGGGCCTGCGAGCACCACAGGTCCTCTCCAAAACCCATCACGTCTTCACCCAAGGCAATGGGAACCCAGACACACTGCAGATATATGATGTAAGAAAATTAACCACACCTGACCTCTCTGTTAAGCTCTAGGAAGAAAAACTAGGAAAGGGAATGAGAAGGGAGTGATATTATCCTTATAGAGATTACTAATGTGTGGTCATCATGACATATTCCCGCAAAGCATTTTGGGAATCTGCGGCACAAACTTAAGGTGCCCATGCTAACTGTCTTTTTATTCAACAGTCTTAATATCTTTTATTTAACAGGCTCATGCAACAATAGCTCCAACAGTGTTTTACTAGAAAGCGCATTTAGTAAGACCAGTAAACGAGTCAAAGTATTCACAATTTACCATTTAACTTATGCATGATGTGTTTGTCTTAGTAAGTTACATTGTTTTGTTGAACTCTGAATGCATGCAAATAGATGAGAAAGTGAGGAGTGTGGTGCTTAAAACATTAGCATTCTTTTGAACGGACGACAGTTTTCTTCCCCACATTACAATCTCCAGGTCCTGGACGCATCCATCTGTACAAAAGACCTGGGCCTGCCTGCTGCAGCGACTTGAATTTACTGAAAACTGTGTGTGTGTATGCATTAACACCAGGGTTCGAATTATGATTTCATTCTTTGTGGGGGTCTCATAAAAATAGCAGCGACCGATGTATAACATGATCAAAAACACACCCATCACGATATGCGCTCAGCAGTAGCATAAACCTAAATCCTTCTTTTGGAAAACATGTTTCTTTAGGCTGTTTATTAACATACATGTCGTGATATATATTAAATGAAAAAGTGCATTTTTTGTGATCTAAATAATAGTGCTGATGATTTTTAGAGACCCTCACAGGTGTATGATTTTACTGCTTTCATGTGAGCTCCCAAGTAATTCGAACCCTGACTAGCACTTAATATCATGTAGTTGTATATATGGGTGCTGGAAGTTGGGCAACAGCCAACATGTTGACGTCCCGCCGGCCCTTGACCAGTCGCTATGCTCATAACGATCCAGTCCTTTCATTCCCTTTAATTCCCTTTAATTTCTCTTCATATCTCGTCTTTGCATTAGGATTTAGTTTTAGGCGGTATGGTTTGAAAATGTTTTTTTTGCTGCATTTTGTAGGATTCTGTTTTTCATGCTAAGTTTTCATTATTTTCATGCCAGAACACTAGCCTGCTATGCCAGCCCATAAAGTGGCCAAACATACCCCTAATTCTTTGCGTTTTGATGACTTTGCCGCCCACTTGGTCACATGTCTTAGCAATCTCTATAGCATTCTAAACATTAAACATACTTTCTACTGAAATGTAGTCTGTTGAATTTGTTATTTAGAGAGGTATGTGGCTACTCAGGGGTTATATTATACAAAGTTGTATAACTCTCAAAAAAATGTTTCACTTCCCAGTGATACATTTTCAAGGGGGATAACGGTTAAACTATGAACCAGCGCTTCCTCTTGAAATACAGAACCTCCTCAAAATGTGACATGGCTCTCAAACGTGTGTTGCTCTTAGGGTGAATCATATTAATAAGTGATTTATTTTACTATGAATGAGATTAGGCCTAGACTATAAAATTAAGTTGGACCTTAGGTCACAAATGCAGAGGGTATGGTGGAAATCATATGTGATAAATTTTTGACTAACCATTAGGCAGATAGGCATAAACAGGCATAAACACAATTTCCCACAATCCCTTCACCCATGCATCTTGTGCACTGTAACACCACAGAGCACCATCAGTCTGGGTGGTCTTAATATTGCAATATTGCAAGTCAATCTCTGGGGCAAACGTACCATCCCCTTCTATATTACATTTGTGTTTTGTCACATGATAAACTTGGTTGCATCTGCAGTGTTATATTGTGTCTTTTTCCAGTTTTATTGTGATGTGCCACACAAAGAGCTTTACATGAAGGGGTATGTTTTGGTTCTGCAGTTAATTTCATTCTCCACATCTTGATGAAGTTTCACCTTCATCTCATCTGTCCATACAAATCTGTTCAAAACCTGTACTGAATGATTTCCACACTTTTTTAACAAATGCTAACATGTTTTTTGTGTTTTTGGTTCTCATCAGACATTTGTATTTTGCAGTGTAGCCTTTTAAATTCTGCTGTTGATGTCATCTGCAAACAGTAGATTGTGACACGCCAGAATTCGGATGTTGTTGATTTCACTGACACTGATTTTATGTTAGTTCAAAGCTCTCTGGTCCATTTTCTGTCATTAACTGCTGTTGTTTTCCTTGGCCAACCAGGTCATTGCCAAATGCTGAATACACCAGTGGGTTTTTTTTTCCAGAACATACCAAACTGTTGATTTAGCTATGCCCAACTGTTGTGCTATTGTGTTAATTGAGTTCAGTGTCTAACGTTAACTTTTTTCTTACTGGCCTTTTTGGGCTAGTTGGTCTGACATCTGCTGGCCTGAACTGAATTCTAAATAGTAACACAATTGTGTTTTTACAAAATAAAATGACTTATTGGTTTATTAAGTGTTTGGGCATGGGTTTCTGTAGTGTTTATATGTCTGGAACCAACAACCAAATTCTCCCTCTTCACAATATCGTAGGCATTCACCATTACATTTCTATTTGGCTCTGCACCACCACATTCATTTGGAGCAGGCAGACGTTCAGCAGTTTGGTTGTCCGACTTTTTTGCTTTCGCATTGTGATGTTTCACCTGTCACTATTCTACAGATTCTAAAATATGTGAAGGCCTATCTAACGTACAACAGTGTACATTACAAGGACACTTGGTTCTATATTTAAAAAATGCAATTCAAACAACGGATTTGTACGCAAATTGTAATTTTTTAAAATCCTGGATGGAAACAACAAAAACATACAATAGGCTACATCTAAAAAGGTTGTCACTTGCTTTATTTTTTATTTTTATAATGTCTATGAGGAGTTTATGGGAAAACTCCAACTGATGGAAACTAACAATATTCTCTTAATGTGTTACAACGTTTCTACATGTTAAAAAAATGCACTAATTTGAAAGGAAACATATGATTGGGTGGTACATATGGAATAACTGCAACAGGCCTACTCGACATGTAATTCTAGACCCACGGAAACAGAAGTATTCTTTATGGTCCCATTCTAAATCGCATAGTAAACTGGTCAAAATAGACGCCTTAGAATATTATTATTAATTAAGACTACATTGATTTTGCCACAACCAGACGGAGATGTAGCGGCATATCATTGAAATTTAAATGAGACATAAACCCAATTTAAGCAGGAGGTGTGACAACTTACATGCAAGCGTTTTAATACAAGATAATTAATTCAAATTGGAAAATTGAGCACTGGCCTGATCAGGCAAGCTACTAACTTTGTTTACTGGACCGACGTTAGTTCTTACTGGCCCCAAGCCAGTGGGCCATCATTAATGTTGAGGCCTGGAGTTCCTCTTTTCTTTTAGCTTTCAAATATCTTGCTTTTCTTCCATAGACAGGTCCCTAGTATTCATGTGGGATTATGCCTACTGACATAAAAAGCAAAATAAAGGCAAAAGCAAGTCTACACCTTCCAAGATCTTTCATGTGTGAACAATCAAAAAACACATGATCAATTAGAAACACCTGAGAGACTATACTTCTGTGATTGAACTCATCTGCACACAAGGACTCATTGGAGAGTGACGTGGCAAGGTAGACAATCCGACTCATCTATTCAATATTCAGTGCTGTGCCAATTTGCTCATCCTTGGGGCTTTCGGGTTGTAGAGGTCAGGATCGAACTACTGACTACTGTGACATTCTTGCTCCTGCAACTTGTTTTTTTCACATGCCTACTGTCTTAAAACGTATAGAGGGAACAGTATTTGCCATATACCAGAAATTGCTTTATTGTTTTAAACCTGCGACCAAGCAATCAGAACAATAATTTATGTTTTCCTTCAAATCAAAAGGACACTAACCGACGAGTCCTCAACATTGTGAAAAGCCAAAATGTGCCTCCCAATAGCTTAAGTGTCAAATTATTCCTACATTGCAACAAAAGGCGACAAATGCATTTGCCCCATTCACATCTCCCGAAAATTTATCATATTAGTCCAGAAGATTTTAATTTTCTAATACTGTAAAAATGTATATAAGATTATATTAACTCAGTTTGAAACAAAATTGTTATTGCAGTAATTCACAAAGTTTACACAATGAGTATAAATTCTATGGCCCTTTGTTATATTTATCATATGTGTATGATAATTATATTATTCATAACGTTAAAGATACGTTGTGTGCAGTAAGAAAAACAATTATACATCTTGTAAAATTATTAATCCCATGTAAGATGGAGCTACTTTTAAAACATTTCCTCATTGCTTATCCTTCACTTTACAGCCAGTAGTGACAAAATACAGTTCCAAGACATTTTAGTCTGAATAATGCGTGTCTTTATAGCGAACACTGGGGGACAGCGGAATGGGAAAAGTTTGTCATTTCTTACATATATTGCTTTTCAAAAAAAGCCTGCACTCAAGAACATAGACCGAGATCATAAAACATTAAACACATTCGATTTCTTTAAGACTCAGTGTATGGAATTGCGCAAAAAAACAGTCCCGTTGATGTTCCGTAAACAAGTGAACCAATCAGACATACACACTGTGTTTTCATTCAGTTAACATCTTGCTTTAGAAAATGTATTATCGCTGACATTAACGTTAGGCGTCGGTGCATCAGCCATCATCACCATAGCCGTGAAATTAGTAGTATAATAACCCATATCCACAATAGCCCACTGAAAAGTGTTCTCACCTCAGGTTATTGCAAGCTGTCCACGACGCTTTAAGTAATATGAAAATACAACTGTTTACAGAGGGATCCCAGTAGGTATATTGTTCACTGACACCGTAGCTATTATCACAGAAATCGATGAAAGCATGAAATTTATAGCGACGTCATGCTGCAGAGAGTGGTGACTGGGAAGGTGAGTCAAAGATGGTGGGTAAATGAAGAAATTCCACTAAGTTCCGGTATCACTTTGAAGTCATGGATCTCACCTGTTAGATTCACGATCAAGTTTTTAAGCTTTCACGCATTGAAGACGCTAACAAACGAAAACCGTCCATCTTTTCCTAGATTATATTTCGGGAAGTCGAACTACCACTCGCCATACTGAGTCAACAAAAACGTCAGTTGTAAACAATTAATTAAAACTTTTAAAAAACGTGCTAATATGAGAAAACACTTTTTTTACAGAACCGAAAACCGTCCCTTATTTTCTAGATTCTGGTTCATATACCTATAGCTAATTTGTAAAGCATCACATTTATTAAAAAACATAAATGTACATTATACAACATTTTGAAAACATTTGTATGGTACCATTGTGCTCCGTTTATAGCTACTATACGCAAAACCCGGATAACAACCCCGCTCCGCTAGATGGGCGAGGCGGGTATGGCTGCTGCAGCCTGGAGCCTCCCGTGTCATGCCCTCCCGTCTCATCCCTAGGCGTGTCCAACGATAAATTCAGACGGTCAAAAATATGAATTTGTGAGTTTGTTTGTTGCAATCAATTGAACATCGAGTTAAATTAACAGTTAAATTAACAAGTTTAGCCATAAACACGGTTTGCTGATTTCTGGATGTTGTTGTTGTGTCCCTGATAACGCTATTTGATGAAACCTGCAATGACTTCCATAAAAAAATAAACTAAGTATTTTATTCATTAGCATGATAGTCTGCATAAGATATATTTTTAAGTATTTTATTAATTTTTGCAATTGCCGTTACTGTTTATTTAAAAAACACTGAAGTAGGAAGGAGACATAGTAAAAGCTCACGTCTGGTCCGCTATTCCGCTATGTAAAGTAGAAACTCCGGGACCGCACGTGGTGGACTGCGGTCAACCTAGCCGACACTTGGAAATCTACAATCAAACTAGCCGACACGCGAAAATCGTATGCGCGGCTATACCAAGAAATGTGGTAAAGCCCTCTGAAGAAATTAACGAGCACTAGGTCGGAAACCGTTATCACGTTTTGCTACGCGGATGTGCATTCGCTACTTCGCTTTGCTATTCACCTGCTACACTTCAGGCTAGACTTGATATACAGGGTTCAAAAGTAGCACCATTAAAATATGCAGGTGGCTGGTAGATTATCTTCACTCGCCAGCCAAAAAACTATATATACAATTTGAACATTCACTTGACGTTTAGCTGGTGGATGAGAAAATTAATTTTGAACCCTGTTGATGTATATTAACATGATTCCCCTCTGTGTATACCACGGAGCACTTTTACTGCAGTATTGGAGAAGTTCACATGTAGCCTAAAGGTATAATGGAACTTGGAACCATACGGAGATTTGAATGGTGATTTCCTTAAAGCTACTGTACATTACAGGCTGAATTCAGATAATTTCTCTATATGTTTCCGCTTGATATATTTTAACATAAGACCCCTCTATACACCACATGGAGCACTTTTAACGCAGCATTTTTGAGAAATTCACATCCACTTAAAGTGCTTTACCACACTTCCATCGTATAGCCGCGCACACGAGTTTCAAGTGTCGGCTAGTTTGACTGTAGATTTTCAAGTGTCGGCTAGGTTGACCGCAGTCTAGGTGGGAGGGCATGAGACGAGAGGCTCCAGGCTGCAGCCATAGAATGGATTTTTAGTTTGTCAATAGTCAGCATTTATTTTATAAACGGACATATATTTAATACGTATTTTATTCATTAGCATGATAGTCTGCATTTATCTTAAAGACAGATATATTTTTAAGAATTTTATTAATTTGTGTGATTGCAGTTACTGTTTAGTTAAAAAACAACCAAAACACTAAAGTAGGAAAAATACATAGTTTTGAAGTATTTTATTCATCTGTGTGATTGCAGTAACTGTTTAGTTAAAAAACAACCAAAACATCGACGTAGGAAAAAGACATAGCGGACCAGACGTGATCTTTTACTTTGAAAATTAGAAGCTCGGGCACGGCACCAGGCGGGAGGGCATGACACGGGAGGCTCCAGGCTGCAGCCATACATTCTTGAGATGGGCAGACCCACTCATTCCAAGCAGAGCCATACGGCTCTGCTTCCAAGTAGTGGTAGAGTCGACTCCCAAAGAATCGATTACTCGACTCATTAATGCTCGATTCCCAGTGTTTATTCCTTCTCTGAGTGTCGACTCCATGACCATTTGTAGGTGTCGACTCAGAGCCATTTCTAGCTTTTGGCGAGACGCTGTTTGGGGGCCCTTATTTTGTCAGATGACTATGGTGGGAATTCAAACCTTTAAGATGATCCATGGAGATGCATCCATCTGTTACACTTTAGGAGGGAAAACAGGCTCATAAAAACCTCTGAAAATGAAATTAAACATCTCAAGTTGACACAATTTATTTATACCTACAGAAAATGATAATTTCACAAGATGAACAGAAGATGAAAATATGACAGAATAAAAATACAATGAACAAGCATTTATTTTAACAAAACAACAATACGAATGAAAGAACTATATGTAAGTAACTATATAACATGATCACACTAAGGTAAGGTAAGTTAAAACTTTATTGTCCCACTTGGGGAAACTACTTTGTGATCATAATCTGCATGGTCAATGATGTCATCATATGACAGCTGCTTGCCAATGTCATGATTGATGCTGATTTTGGCAAGACCAGTAAGGCGATCCTGTCCCATGGATGACTTCAGGTAGGTCTTGATGAGCTTCAGTTTTGAGAAGCTCCTCGCTGCTGAGGCCACAGTCACAGGAAGAGTGCAGGCAATTCGCAGGGCAAACCAAAGATTTGGATACTCTTCCTTTAAAAGTTTTTTTGTGGATGAAAGAGAGAAGCTCAAATGCAGACATGTCATCAGAAGGCAGGCTTGGCAAGTTGCTTAAACCAGAGCCAGCTCCTTTCCATCAATGTCAGCTCCATCTCCAGTGCTTAATGTGCTTGTCACACTGGTTGCATGACTCCACAACATCCAGTTTTTTTAAGTTAAGTGGCACTCCAAATCTTGTTCTCACTTCACCCAGAGTTACAAACCTATCCTTAAGGGATTCAGTGGTTGTGTCAACAACCACATTAAAAAATGTTGTTTCTAGCCTCTTCATGGCATCTAAAATTGGCTTGTCTGGGGCTTCATAGGCAACGTGTTTTTTTGTGCTTCTTAGTCTATTCTATTTCAACACAGCCTCCACATTCATTTCCTCAGACATGTCTTTAGCAGAGGTCTGAGCTGCAGCAAAGCCAGTGTCTCTATAAGTTGTCAGTGATGTTTTCGCCTTTGTGAGGAGGTCAACTGCCACATCAAGCATGGTTCACATGGTTAAGAATGTCACACCATACCACTGTGCAAATGAGGAAATGGTTCCACAATCTCTTCTGCCAATCTTTGCGCTTCAACTTTGGTCAGAGGACCTGTCACTTTGTACCTGACCTCCAACAATTCCTCCCTTATGTTAGAGGCATGGTACCACACTGTTGACACAGCTCTCCCAAAGTGTGTATAACTGCCAACTCTCACGCAGTGCCCGTGAGACACACGCATTTGATTGGTTTCACACACTCACACGCCAATGTGAAAACAATCAAATGCGTGTGTCTCATGGGCACTGCGTGAAAATTGGCATCTATGCATTTGTCACTCCAAGACTTCAGTGCAATAGTCACGTGTTCCTTTAAGATTGCTTATCTTTGTGGTGGTGCTGAGAAAAGGGTGTACATTTTCTGTACATTACCAAAGGAGATGATGGCATCTGTTGATGCTTTTGCTGTATCAGCCACCACCAAATTTAATGAATGTACCCCACATGGAACATCAAGCGCACAAGGATTTTTCTCAAGCAGCCTTGCTTGAACCCCTTTGTTCATTCCCTTCACGTTTGGACTGTTATCAGAGAACTGTCCTCTGCACTCATCAAAAGGAATATTCAGCTCTCTAATGTCTGCAGTATACTTAACGCACCCGACCGGGCAGGGATTTCGAGCGGGCGAGCCAAGGGCGCGCACCACTCTTTTTTCAGTGGGGACAATAACAAAACCCATGATCCCACGCTACTTCCCAATGTCATCCAAGTAAATGTTTTGCTATTGTTTTGATTGAGAGGCCCCTAGCGGCCAAAAACTACATAATGTACATTTAACATGTTTTCTATAACAACGTTTCATTAAAACAGTAACAAATATGTTGTATACGTTGTAAAATGTATGTGAAAACACAATTACTCTTTAAAACATTCATTATAGTCTGTTTCACAAAGTTGAAGTTACGGCGGGGCTGGATATTTCAACAAGACAACGACCCAAAACAGTGCTAAAAATGGCCATCCCAGTCCCCAGACCTGAATATCATTGAAAATCTGTGGGGTGATTTGAAGGGGCTGTCCATGCTCGGCAACCATAAAACCTAACTGAACTGGAGAAGTTTTGCAAGGAGGAATGGTCTAAAATACCTTCATCCAGAATCCAGCAGCCCTAAATCACGTTAAATACGTTCTGAGGGAACTATTTTGTAAAAGCGAAATATATCAAATATGAACGTATGAGAGGGTCAATTACGTTTGTAGGGAACTAAATTGAACACTCAAATAACGTTCAATATGAACATTAGAAGATCATGACGTAGCATGTAAATAGCATAGTTTTTGCTAGGGCGGAGGTCGGGGATGGTGGGCGGGCGTATAAAACCGCGACTTGCATGCCAGTGTTCGCGAGTTCAAATCTAGACCGGCACTTTGTGTGTTTTGTTCTACATTTCTTGCGTCATGTAGACACGCGATTGTCGGTTTTTGTAATGTTAACCCTAACCTTAATTCTAACCTTAACCTCAGTAACGTCATATCTAACCTTAACCGTCAGAAACCTCATGCCTAACCTTAACCGTTAGTATCCTCCTACCTAACCTTAACTGTGAATGTTGCTATATCATTTCGAACGCTGTATGGAATGTTCTTGCATAAATCCGCTAAACGAAATGTACCGGAGCAACGTAATTCAAGTACAAATATAGCCTAATAACAAAACGTGCAGTTCAAACGTAAAAACACCCTAAATAGGTTGGCATAGAACGTAATTTAGGTTTTCAAAATAGTTTCCTGAGAACGTCATTTGGGAGAAATTCTGAGATTTACGGTTGGAATCCAGACACACATTACAGGCTATAGGAACTGTGTAGAGGCTGTGATTTCAGCTAAATTACAAATATTAATGTGCTATTTCTGTTGGGGTGCCCAACCTCGTGTCGCACGCGAGGAGCAACCTATGTGCCTTTAGGGGTTCTACCCCAGCAAAATTACATTTTGTCCAGTGACAAAAATGTACCTTTAAGACAAATAGATTCAAAATTAATCATTCTCCAGTGTTTATTCATGGAATACAAAAAAAACAAATAGGCATAAATAATGAAGGTAAATTTCATGGACACTTAACAATACATCTTCTTTTTCTAAAATTTTGAACACAATTGTTATGTTATTGTGAAGATGTATTCAAACATGGCTCTGCCAAGGACCATACAGTTTTATTATAATTTTTTCCCCATTTTCTTCCCTTCCCAATTCCCACTAACCCCGATTTGTCCACAGCTCCGCAACTCTTTGTACAGACCTTTGGGATGGCTAGGGGCACGCACATGGTCCATCCAACCAACTGTACGGTGTGCGTTATAAGACGTTGTTGTCAGGAGACAGAAAAAGTTGTCAGATGTCAGACTCAGGAAAAATGTTGTCAGGCGTCAGAGTCAAGAAAAAAGCTGTCAGGTGTCAGAGTCAAGAAAAAAGCTGTCAGGTGTCAGAGTAAGGAAAAAAGTTGTCAGCCTCAAGAAAAACTAGAGATATTCAGCACAGTATATACATGATTTAATTATTATCCATAGACAGGCAGAAACCTAATATAGTTAGTTTAATATCTTTTAGTCTGGGGTAAAATCTCTCCTCTCCACTGTAACCATATCAGTGACAAACATTTTCAAATTTCCACACAAATTCCTGAAGTTTGCTTTCTGACTGACTATAGTTCAATGCCAGCTTTGAATATCAGATGAATTTCATATTGTATGTCAATGTAAATCTTGAATAAAAATAAAGAAAATCAGAAAGGAAAAGAAATAAGTCAAATATATGAGGCCATAAAAGATATGTTTAGCCTTTAATTACCCCTGTAATTTGTTGTCTGTGGTGGCACAGTGTCTTCACAAGGTTTTCACACAAGGTTGCTGGTATTTTGACCCATTCCTCCATGCAGATCTCCTCTAGAGCAGTGATGTTTTGGGGCTGTCGCTGGGCAACACGGACTTTCAAATCCCTCCAAAGATTTTCTACAGGGTTGAGATCTGGTGATTGGCTACGCCACTCCAGGACCTTGAAATGCTACTTACGAAGCCACTCCTTCGTTGCCCGGGCGGTGTGTTTGGAATCATTGTCATGCTGAAAGACCCAGCCATGTTTCATCATCAATGCCCTTGCTGATTGTAGGAGGTTTTCACTCAAAATCTCACGAGACATGGCCCATTCATTCTTTCCTTTACACTGATCAGTCGTCCTAGTCCCTTTGCAGAAAAACAGCCCAGAAGCATGATGTTTCCACCCCCATGCTTCATAGTAGGTATGGTGTTCTTTGGATGCAACTCAGCATTCTTTCTCCTCCAAACATTATTAGTGGAGTTTTTTCCAAAAAGTTCTATTTTGATTTAATCTGACCATATGACATTCTCCCAATCCTCATCTGGATCATCCAAATGCTCTCTAGCAAACCTCAGACGGGCCTGGACATGTACTGGCTTAAGGAGGGGGACACGTCTGGCACTGCAGGATTTGAGTCCCTGGTAGCGTAGTGTGTTACTGATGGTAGCCTTTGTTACTTTGGTCCCAGCTCTCTGCAGGTCATTCACTAGGTCCCCCCGTGTGGTTCTGGGATTTTTGCTTGTGATCATTTTGGCCCCAAGGGGTGAGATCATGTGTGGAGCCCCAGATCCAGGGAGATTATCAGTGGTCTTGTATTTCTTCCATTTTCTTATAATTGCTCCCACAGTTGATTACTTCACACCAAGCTGCAGGTCTACAATTTTGTTTCTGGTGTCCTTTGACAGCTCTTTTGTCTTGGCCATAGTGGAGTTTGGAGTGTAACTGTTTGAGGTTGTGGACAGGTGTCTTTTATACTGATAACAAGTTCAAACAGGTGCCGTTAATACAGGTAACGAGTGGAGGACAGAGGAGCCTCTTAAAGAAGAAGTTACAGGTCTGTAAGAGCCAGAAATCTTACTTGTTTGTAGGTGACCAAATACTTATTTTCCACCATAATTTACCAATAAATTCATAAACAATCCTACAATGTGATTTTCTGGATTTCTTTTCTCATTTTGTCTCTCATAGTTGAAGTGTACCTATGATGAAAATTACAGGCCTCTCATCTTTTTAAGTGGGAAAACTTGCACAATTGGTGGCTGACTAAATACCTTTTTGCCCCACTGTATACTGAAGAAGATCCTATTGCAATATGAAATTGGTCTGTAGGCCAGTGGTCAAAGCAGCTGTATCTGCATCCAGCAACTCTGAATTTGTTCCCAGGTCAGGGACACTTCGAATTCATGAAAATGTATTCAAAACAATTTAAAACAACACTGTTTCTAAGCAAAACTTTTGCAAATTCCTGTCCTACTGTTGAGCACTGGCATTATCGAAATGCAAGCAAAGAAAATAGAAATCCATTAACATGTGTGCTTGCATGTTTGTATATAGAGTGTTTGCATTTCATACCATGTTACTGTGTGGCACAGTGGTCTGTGGTCTTTGTATCCAATGCGTGAGAGTTCAAATCCATCCTAACACACAGTAATTAAGCTACACCCAGAAGGGTCATGCACCTATTTTTTTAAGGGGGCACAGTGTACACAACACATGGAAACAGGTGCCCAAAAATACTGATATTAAAAGGAAAATCCACTTGGCTCAAACACGTGCCCCCTCAGTGTCAATGTGCATGACACCTCTGGCTACACCAGTGGTTCACTAACCTCACCTGTGGGACTCCTGGATTTCTCACAGTTAAAATGTAGCCCTGAACTATCTGTTTTTGAATGGAATTAGTGTCCCTTGTTTATGAAAGACAGTATGTAGCAGAAGCTTAAAAGCATCAATTTTTTATGACACAACCGAGTTGACTGTGTCAAGAGAGCAGATAAATTATTAATCAAGCCTCCTCATCAATTCAAACCCAGGCAAACTGTTTTGTAAGGATTGCACCCGCTGTAAATGTCAAGGCTGAGGGTCCCTCAGTAGAGATTTGAGAACCATGGGCTACACCTTCTGTTCTTATATAGATGTGCCTACACATTCAAAACCTTCTAAACACATCTGCATAACTGAAGAAGATACAAAATGATTTCCCTGTTAACAGCATAAGTGGGGAACATGTTAACATGTTTTAACTGTAAAATTGTTTTTTATTTTTGACTAATAATATCAGTGCAGTTTCTTTTTTTAACCAAGGATCATCATGGTTTGGTGTGTTAAGCTTCAGAACTGAAAAGAGTATACTGTAGGTGCAAGAGTTATACTGTATGAATAGTTAACAATATACTAATAATAGGAAAAAAGAGGAAGAATACATTCAGGAATGTGCAAATATATCAAAGTTGCACAACTTTGGATCACTGCAACTCTTGGCTTTGCTGATATAGATATAATTTTTGGAGAGGCACTACAGAAGTCCTTGTTCACTGTTCCAGACTGCAGGAGTGTTGTTCTCAGGTGACTGAGCCAATCAGGATCATAGACCCATTTTCCCTTTCCCTCACATTCAATCAATGAAGTGACATGGTTTGGAGACATTTTGTGAAAGGTGTAATTGAAATGAACTCAATCTTACATTTTGGGTAAGTTAGTTTTGTTGTTGTTGTAGTAGTAAGATAGAGCACAGGGTTATGCAGGCAAATAATATATCTCTAACCATTCTTTGTTATGATACCTACATTTCCAGTTGGCAAAAAATGTTAAGCAATTGTAAGCTTTCAATCCAAAGGGCAATTCATGTTTATTGATTAGTTGATTTTGTGACTAAATGTAACCACAGTGTTGACACTCATTTAATTTTCATCTTTAGATATGACACTAAATTGGACAATAGAAGATGTAGGGAATGTCCTGGAGGAGAAGGGTTTACGAGATTGGAGAACAGCCTTTGAGGGTGAGCCTATGAATGCAGTGTCCAAAGTGTAAAATGAAGACAGAACCACCACAAACTTTTAAACCATACACAACTCGTCCATGAACACGAAAAACCCTTCACTGTTACCTGTGGATTAGATGGGTGTCCCAGACAATATTCCAGATTAAAGTCCCTTCAGAACCACGTTAGGATCAAGCACTCAACTGCAAAGAATAAACATGGGACAACTTCAACACAAACTACAATCGCAGTGAAAATGTAAATACTATACCAGATGTCAGTGACAGTCAATATAGTAACTTGTCAGTTCCACAAACTGTTGAAAAAGGAAATACTCCTCAAATACCTTTTTCATTCTTAAAGGAGATTGTCTAGAGCACATTTTAAGGAAAGACGTAAAAGACAATGTAGATTTAATAGATTACAGCGATGGATTGATCTTGAAAGAGAATGCTTTTTTCAACTGTGGAGAACCATTGTTAAGAATTCGGATTTACAATGATGAATTGGAGATAATAAATCCTATTGGTTCAGCAAGTGGCTTGTTGAGCCAGTGGCATGAATCTACTGCGAACCAAATTAACCTAAAAAACATTAAGTTTAGTACAGTTTTCCGGGCTCATTCACTTTGGGCTTGTAGCCGAGGTCGTTTGCTGGCATCAGGAGGAGGGCTGCTGTCTTGAAGGCGCTTAAAAAACTGGCGGATATTAATTTTTTAAATCCATTCATTACATGAGGCTAGTGACTGACAAATCTTTGATGCAGGCTGCTGCTTCCTGCTGGCTATGAAAGAGACTGGTCAACACTGACAGCATGCTACCATGATGTATACTTTCATAATAATGAACAAGATGAAACTATAATGACATAAGATTAATTTAGAATGGCTTAGGAACGATTGGCTATTTAGAGTTGGATAAACGCTATTTAGAGGTGGATAAACACAATTTAGAGGTGGATAAACACACTTTGGTGGTGGGTAAATGCTATTTCCAAATCTCGGAAGGTGTGTAAATGGCATTTACGTGTGTTTAGCCGCCACTAAATCCCTGATTGTCACCATAAATCTTTCAGCACATGCACTTGCTGGTTTCAGTGGATCCTTTAGCAATGGACGAGATTGCCAATACAGTCTCTGTCATTACAAGGACCTTTCAGAAAAGCTTTGTAAACAGTATTGTGTCCTTCTTACCTCATTTGTACACAGTTATCATTTGGAGTGTGTGCGGTTCAAAATATGTACCATGCACCAGTTGAAAATATGGAGTAAATGGCCCATGTGGTTTCAGCAAATTGCCATATTTTTTAATTAAATAGGTGTTTCCACCAGACTATATGCATGATGTTCTAGAGGGGATTGTTCCTCAAGTGTTGAAGTTGGTTTTGAAGGCACTGCAAAAGGAAAACTGTGTCACTATCAAGGACGTCAATGACTGTTTAAAAATGTCCATTGGGGTAAGAAAGCTTTCTCATGCAAACCTGTCCTCTTTTCCTAAAAAGAGGGTAACATATTAGAAAATGTTGTTTAAAAGTGGAAAATGTTCAGGCTACTATCCTTTCTTATAGGACAGAAAGTGGACAAGGACAACAAAAACTGGCTCTTGTATCTTACTCTTAGGGCCCTATCTGTCACGTTTTGGGGACTAAAGGGGTAAAGGGAAATGATGAGGCAGGCGCGAAGGACGGTAGATGAACAAAAAGGCATTTTATTAATAATACTGGGTAAAAAATAAACAGCCACGAGGGGCAAAACGAATAACTCCAAAACTATAAACTGAGGCAACTGGAAACAAAGAACAGGAACAAGGATACTGGAAACATAGAACAGGATACTAGGAACTGGAAACACAGAACAGCAGGATACCAGGAGCACGCAACATGGAAACATTGACCGAACAAGGGAGGGTTA
>JACXGM010002653.1:23413-45911 GCA_016801145.1 Umbra pygmaea | reverse complement strand
AAGATAGATGGACGGTGTTGGGTGTGGATGAGGTGTGGAGCAAATGAAACTGGAATATGTAAAATGCACAAGATTTGTAAATATTGTAAATAACACAAATTGTATAAGCTAGAGATAATATTAAAATGGCATAGGTAATTGGTCTCAACATTTGGTCACGGTAGGTAAGGGTTGGGATGGGTGTGGAGTGTAGGGGCAACAATAATAATAAAAACAAAAAAAACAAAGTGGGATTGGAAATGATGCACAATATAGAACAATGACAACCATGTTGTCAAATACTGAAGCTGACCTTTCCCCCCCCCCAAAAAAAATAAAAAAATAAAAAAATAGAGTTGTTGTTTGGTTTGTTGCACCAATAATGTTAGAAAAAAACAAATTTAAAATTCATTATTTTGCCATGTAAAAAGAAATATCCAGAAAGAAGGCAATTACGGCTGCAGCTCGCTGTACTGTACCGTTGAGAAGACTGTATCTCCACACACTTATGTTTGTGGACAACATTTCATACCAGGTAGGCCTAAGAAATTAATATTCAGTGACATGTAAAGGGGTGATAACAGGGGATGGGTGGAAATAGGTAAGTAAGTATTTTACTTTTATTGGCATAATCATAGCTAACGTCAGCGTCTTGTGATTACAAGCATGCAACCTTAAACATAGGCTACAGTTTATTTGTATTGCTGTCCAGAAAAGTGTACTCAGTACTCTAAATATAAAGACATAATATATACATTTAAAGCTGTTTACTTTCAAAAACGAAGTAAAATCATTCACTGGCTTAACACCTGGTGACTCGATGAGGTACGAGTAAATGTCCGGGTAAGACACCTCAGGCCACTGAGTCGGGTTGTTACACCAATTTCACACGGGGTGAATGAAGCGACATGTTTTTAAATTGACCAAATTAAGTTTGTGTATTTATCTTTCACACTCTATGGCAGGCAGGGTGGACATATAATTACTTTACATATTAGTGATTTCGTAAGTTATTCATGCCTGCCGGCTGAGTACGAATGTTGTTTTGTGCCGCTATTTTGTATTGAAGTCTAGTCAGAGGCTGTTTATCAAAACCAAGAATGGAAAGAACAGACTTGTGTACTTGGGGAGAACGCTCTTGCTAGTTGTTCTTGGAAGAATGAACTCACAAGGTGACGAGCACACAGAATGCTGCTGATAGTTTGAGACGACATTCTAGCTAGTATTGCGCAATAATACCCCGGCACAGTTGCGGTCTGCAGTACCCAAACATAACGACAATTATTGGAGATACCAGCCAGGCTTTTTCAGAACGGCAATGTACGTACATTATCTTATAAAGTTGACTGAAATCAGCACTTAACTTCAATAGTGGTCAAGTAGATATAAATGTTAAGGTATAAAACAGGGTTGGCTAGCTAGCTAACTTACACCCGCAGGCGCTTATGCTTATGAGATTTTTCACTTCCGAAAACGTTTAAGCAAATTTTCAATTAACCATACATTTTTGTTAAAATGCCAATATTTGAAATCTACACAGTTGATTTCTTAATGAAATGTTCTCAAAAGTGAATTAAGTGATGAAATAGCATAAGAAATTGTAAAAAAAACCACTTTCTGTATTGACCTGTCTAGTTTATCTTCCCCAAAAAAGGGGCAGTGACGAAAATAACAGTTAAGTTCCCGGAAGTGCCGGTAGTACGTATTCATAGAGAGTCACCGCTTTGTATTTCCTCTGGAGAGTTCATATCAGATCACGTGACTTCATCAAGTGACAGCAGAAAGCAGGCTCCTGATTGGTTAACGCGCCGCGAACAGACAGAAGCTCAGATTTTTCAACTCGGCCGTCAGACACCAGTTCGCTTCAAATGTGTGAATGCACAAAAAGCACCAAATGAAATTACCAGAAGTATCTAGTATCACACCAGAAGCTCAATTCGCCTCTTTCACGCAAACTGGAAGCTAAACACGTCTATCACACAGGAACTCCAGATGCTTGTAAACGCCTCTTAATATTGACTTAATATGGAAATCACTCGCTCCAGGCACTCAATTCGCGTTCGGTCTGAACATAGTATTATGTTGTGACTGTCAACCTGTTTCTGTCCCACTAATAGATCATTGACAATTTAGACACAGCTGCACCCCATTATCCATTTAGAATGTGTGTTTAGTTCCTGGTAATGTTGGTGTTAGCTCTCTGACATTTTTGCTTGTGAGGTCTGTGTTTTGTGTGTTGATGTTTGCTTTACAATTACATTTTGCCCATCAAGGCTACCTTATTTTGTCACTGTGTTTTTTGATTAAACACTATTTGGATCACTACATGGATCATTACAGTTATTTTGACCAGTTTTCCTTTTCTGCAAATAAATGCTCTGAAATTGAATATATTTCATTGGAATTTAGAAGAAAGGATGTCAGTAGTTCATGGAGTAAAACAAAACTGTAAAATTTTACCCAAACACATACTTATGAATAGTAAAACCAGAGGTCCTGGTGATTTTGCAGTGGTGTCTTGTTTTTTTACAACTAATTTAATCTATGACAGAATGTTGCAAGCTTAGGGCAAGCCATGCAATCTAAAAGGCTATTTTATTAATGTTGGGTTTTTATTAATGTTTGTGAGGGTAGGGGCCTCACTTCGATTTCTGCAGGAAGGGCAACAAACATTCTCTAAATGTGGTCATTTTCATATAGAAACATAGGCAAAAAACATTCTCTAAAAGTGGTCACTTTCATATAGAAACATAGGCAACAAACATTCTCTAAAAGTGGTCACTTTCATATAGAAACATAGGCAACAAACATTCTCTAAAAGTGGTCACTTTCATATAGAAACATAGGCAACAAACATTCTCTAAAAGTGGCCACTTTCATATAGAAACATAGGCAACAAACATTCTCTAAAAGTGGCCACTTTCATATAGAAACATAGGCAACAAACATTCTCTAAAAGTGGTCATTTTCATATAGAAAACAAAATGCTTTGTGTTTAATTAGAACCGTTTAGTGGTGGAAGTGTTCCATATGGAATCATATTATTTATAAATGAAACTATTCCACTTAGAACCAAAATAATATTTTCTGTAGAGGGCAGAGTTCACCTGTATAGTTTATCTATGGTAAAACATTCAGACTCTTATCCTTAGTTGCACCATTGACTAAGACCTGTCAACAACATCAACCTAATGTGTGCTTGTATGAACATCTGGTTGTGTGTTTATATTACCTAAATCTATGTCTGTGTATTTTGATCAGGGAGACAAAGAGCAGCAGCTGCTTCAAATTCTGTTCTCCTGTCAGGCAGAATAGCATCAGCAATATTACAGTAGAGACTGAAAGGGCCCCAGGTAGAAAATCTGATATTTTTCCCACAGAACGCTTTTAACTAATGTTCCAAACCCCTGTTAAATTATCAGTGCAACAAAAGGGGCGGAAATTCTGGGATTTTTCTTTAGATGTTGCTATCAATGCTACATATTCTAGCATTGACAAGATTACAACATCCTCCACCCTTCCACACTTTAAACAGGGAAGGAAGCAGAAAACAAACAGAAACGCTCTCCTATCAGGCTGAACCTGAGGAAAAAATTGGGCAAAATATATTAGCTACTTTCTAAGTGCACCAATAGTGATGTCATGCAAACCATGCTAGTATTCATAGTGTCATTAAAAATAGCTTGTGGCATGGTAAGTTTTGCGAAATTTGCATTAATAAATTGTTTACAGTGAATGACTTTACATGGAACACTGAGAAGTTGGTGTTAGTCCAGTTAATCTGTACCCAAACAATAAGTGATAAGAGCAGTTGTGAATTTAATAAACACCAGTGCCTATAACTGTTTTGACTAGAATGAGGACAAACAACTTTTCCAGTTTATTCACACCCTGTAATCTCTTCAAACCTGCACTCTAGATCCCTCTGTATCCCTAGAATACTTTTTTCAAACAGAAAACTGCTAAACCCTGCCCTTTTAAAAAAAATAGCCAAGTCTCTGTAACTAAAATAGTTTGCTGCATTTTTCAATAACAAAATCACAACCATCAGAGCCAGTATTACTACAACATATGCAAACTTCCTAAACAAACTTTGTAAAAAGCACATGAGGAAATTCAACAGCATTGTTACCATTGACCTACAGTACAAACGATTGTTAGAGAAAGTAAATCTACCACTTGCGCTATCGACTCTGTTCCGATTACTTTTCTGAAAAAAAGTTTGGAATAGTATCTCATGCCCTTTTCTAAAAAATATGAAAAAATCTCTCAAATTTGGGGTCTTCCCAAATGCTTAAAAAACTTCTATTGTAAAGCCACTTCAAATGAAACCACAACTAGACTCTGAGGTACTAAGCAAATATAGACCAATATCAAACATCCCATTTCTAAGTAACGTGCTTGAGAAAGCAGTTTTTACCAAATCAACACTTTCTAAACAGTGGTGGTAAAAGTACTGAGTAAAAGTACTTTTCTGAAGTACTCTGAGTTCATAGGTTTTGGGAAGTCCCTACTTACCTGAACTCCCTTTACCTGATAATTTTGGTCTTAAGTAGGGACTTCCCAAATCTTGTGAACTCAGAGTACTTCAAAAAGTACTTTTACTCAATACTTATACCACCTCTGTTTCTAAATGATAACTGGCCAAAATAGTAAATGATTGAAGACTTAGCATGGATGCAAACAAAGAGTGCAGCATTCGACCATTAATGACCATTAATCAGTTAGTCTTTCAGAAAGTGTCCTCCGATGGTTTCAAACATGACAGGCAAAAGATTTTTTGTCAGTCTTGGTGACCATGTATCCGAGGAACATTATATATTGTGCTGTGTTGCACAAGGAAGCTTTCTTGCTCCAATGCTTTTCTCATTATACATGCTTCCACTAGTCTGACAAGCCAAACCCACATCAAGATGTTGGGTCTGGGAACTCACCATTGGCAGGGCTCAATCCGAGGGGCGGGATAAACGGTTGTCTTTCAAATTCCCCTCTCCACGCAATAGGATAGCGCTACAACCAATCAGAGCAACGAAGTATATGGTAGGCAAAACGCCAAACACATCTTCCTTTTGTATGAATGATTTCAGTGCCGTTCTTTATTCTTTTCTCAAAAGAAAAGCTTAACTCCAAGTCTTCCAGAGTCGCGGTCAAAGCAGATTCAAAAGATAGCTGTTCGCTAGCAGCAGCAGCCATCTTCTATGTTTTCCAGCAATTACGTTAAACCCGCCCACCGACTCTATACACAATGTGATTGACCAGATTTTGGTTTTTCCAGCTCACAAGCCAGTGGAGAGTTGCTAGACTGACCCTAGTTGCAAATTACTTTTGCTGCCGCTAGGGTGCATTTAGATATCTAGGCTTCCACTAGGCGATGTCATCAGAGAACACAATGTTGATTTCCACAGCTATATGCAGATGACATTTCTGTAGCCTCAGATGACATGATAGCTCACTCTAGGAGTCTAATTACCATAAATAATTGGATAAGTGCAAATTTCCAAAAACTAAATGAAGATAAAACAGAAATCCTCTAGTTGGCCAAAAACAGTGATGGGGATAACACGTTACAGTAGTTAGACTACTTTTTTTGGTAAACAAACGCATTCACAATTCAAGTAATTACTTACTAATTACATTTAAAATGAGAACATTAGTTACATTTACATCATACTTTCACCTTATCTGTTTTAGAACACAAGTTAATAATTTATTATCCTTTGTTGTTTTTAATCCGTATTTCATTAGTGCACCTCCACGCCAATCAAAAAAAGGAGAGATCTTGCACTTAAATTGTAATGCATTATTCCGGATTGGAGTACATTTAGAGATCGCTAAGACATGTGACCAAGTGGGCGGCAACGTCATCAGAACGCAAAAATTATGGGTATGTTTGGCCAGTTTACATGGGCATAGCAGGCTAGTGTTCTGGCATGAAAATAATGAAAACTTAGCATAAAAAACAGAATATAATCCTACAAAATGCAGCGGGCTAAAGAAAAAAACGTTGTGGGACCATACCGCCTAAAACTAAATCCTAATGCAAAGACGAGATATGACGAGAAAATAAAGGGAATCAAAGGACTGGATCCTTACGAGCATAGCGACTCGTCAAGGGACATCAACCTGTTGCCCAACTTCCAGCACCCTATACAACTACATGATATTAAGTGTTAGTGCAACACACTATGTTTTCAGTAACTTCAAGTTGCTGCAGCAGCCCCAGGTCTTTTTTTACAGATGGATGGGTCCAGGACATGGAGATTGTAAAAGTGGGTAAGAAAACTGTTGTCCGTTCAAAAGTATGGTAATGTTTTAAGCACCACACTCCTCGCTCTCTTTCATCTATCTGCATGCATTCAGAATTCAACAAACTAACGTAACTTACTAAGACAGACACATCATGCATAAGTTAAATGGTAAATTGTGAAAACTTTGACTCATTTACTGCTCTTACTAAATGCACTTTCTAGTAAAACACTGTTGGAGCTACTGGTGCATGAGCCTGTTAAATAAAAGATAGTTAGCACGGGCGCGTTATGTTTGTGCCGTGGATTCCCAAAATGCTTTGCGTTCACCACGGGAATACGTCAAGATGACGACACATTAGCAATCTCTATTAAAAAGCAGGGAGGATAAATAAATGTGTCCTGTGAGCTGTGCGTCAAAACGCCTGTCGAGTGGGAAGAATTGGAAAGCTTGTTCGCGTTCGTCTCACTCAAACATTTTGGACCGAAACTGAGGTTTTTCTATCCTCAACGAGTATGTCATTTTCAAGTTATATTTTCACCGGTTGTTCCAAAAAAACATGTTAAAAACATGCATGATGTCACTGAAAATGTCCAATGTGCTTTAACAGGCGATGAGAATGCATATTATGGTTTGTTTTCGTTTTGTACCAATAAACACATGTTCAGAATGCCTATAATCCACCTAAGAGATTGAAACTGTACACTTTTTAGACTCAATATTTCAGGTACATGCCTGCTGAATGTATTCTCCATGTGTCTCGATTATTACAGCAACATTACTACATGTTGGAGTCAAATCCCATTGCATATTGTATGTAACTCAAATTCATTTATTTGATCTGTATTTGTTTACTGAGTTATATTTTGGTATATACTGAGATGAAATTGGTTTTACATACAAACAAGGCAAGGTGGCCTAGTTGTTTAGGGCCCATTGGAGATGCTGGTTCAACCACCCTACACAATTATGTGTGTTACCTACAGAAAATAAATGTTTAGTTTTCTAACACCATTTCCTTGTTTGACTTTTCAGAATTTAATTACTGCTGTTTGTTTCAAGACCATTTAGCCTACTCGCTGACATCTGTGAATCAAGAGAACAGTGCATATGGAAAGTAGCCTGAGAGAACCCTGACCGACTTCCGGGAATATTGAGATTTGCTCTGCAAGTCAGTCTGGCCAAGAGCCCATTCAAGACCATTTCCAATTTTTTTAAATCGAGGCACCAATCACAACCATTGAGGCGGGCTTTACACGATGACGATAGCACAGCTATAAACCGAGCAAAGAACAACACTCAAAGACTTTGTCGAAGGTTTGTTGATTAATTTTGAAAACACCTTGCGGGCCGGATCAAAGGGCCTGGCAGGGCCATACTGAAAGAATGATCTGTCAAAGGTTCATCCAAAAGGTCAGTTTCCTAAATGTTCCGTCAGCACTCCACTAGCCTGTTCCATGAGCTTACAGTGGGTCATGAAGCCATAGAGCAGAAAGGGAGGGTTAAGCTGGCTGCAAAAAAGGGGACAATGAAACCTAAAAATATCAGTGTGCACTCTCCAGATGTCTTTTTATAGGTTACACATCTATGTAAGATATATTGAACTATACAAAAAGTTGAATAATAACCATTGCTTTTTGTCAACAATTAATTATTTTGAATGCTTTGACAACTATGGGAGCAGTCTACCAGGGACGGATCACCAAAATAGCAAGAGCCTGTCTGGTCACCCGGAATAAAGAACATTTACATGGGTGATCTAAACTTCTGTATATTCTGTATTTTTTAGAATACCGATTGTGGTTTTGGGGATGCCAAACACATATTACGTCTTAACATCCTGACTATGTTAGAGGTGTTACTTTACAAAGGCCCTCCTTGTTGTCACACCTGGCTGTTAAAACAAGTTAAACTCTGGCTGCGATTGATTTTTGGCAACAGCCTACCTGCAAACCAAAATAGATATGCACACATGTGCGTCACTACTCATATGCATACGTATAAACATCCTGTCATATGTACGTGTGCCAACCATACGCAAGAGCTCATCCTGCTCTTACATGGCACAGTAAGCTCCACCGTCCTAATGTGGGGCAGAAAAGCTCTTTAGCTGTCATTATCATGTACCACACTCTTTGAACTCGTTTTTCTGTCTATTTTCTCCACTTTCTCTACACACAATATTCTATTCTATATTTATCTAGATCTAATTTTCTCTCTCACATGTAGGAGCATCTTAACTATCTGGCATTCTTCACAACGTCTCTTTCTTACATTCTAACTCTACAGTATTTAGGAGTCTCACCACGTGATTTTATATATATATATTTCTACTCTGACATGTCTAGCTGTGACAATGTAATGACATCACTATGCCAGTTTTCATAAGCTTCTGCCTTATAAGGTATACCCGTATACAGTGTTTATAAATGTGTAAAAGACAAAAGCAGATATTTAAAAAAAATCTCAATATATTTGCCAGGGTACATCAACTCCAGTCCTGGAGGGCCAAAACACTTCTGATTTTGGTTCTCTCTTTCTAATAAGAAACTGGTTTATACCTTGGAAAGCAGGTGATTGCATTTAACTACTAGGTAAAATAAAAATCTGAAGTGACCCTCCAGGACTGGAGTTTTGACCCCTGATATATATAGACCCCTGATATATATAGATACCTGATATATGTATAGACTGTCCTAATAGCAATTTTTTTACCGTTACAGCTCACTACAACCCTATATATAGCCAGTGTAGGGCTGCAACGTCCCTTTTTATTCTCATGGAGAACCATAGTATATGAATTATTGAGGAGAGGATCATATTAATTTTTGTAACCCAAACAGCTGTCATCCACATCACAATGAAATTGGTCATACCAGTCTATCAGGGTTTCCTGCAGCACTTTGCTGCCAAGGCAGCCGCTTAGACAAGACCCGATTGCCACTATCCTGCGAAGTCTCAAAAAATAAATGAAAACACATTTTCTGGGGGAAACCCTGTTTATGATGTGTAACTTAATTGTCAAGGTAGACATTTGTATTGATGTACTGACATGCTACATGCGTTCATAGCATTTATTTTGTAGAACACAGTAAATAATAAACATTAGACCAACAGGTCAATACTAAATAGCCGACAGTGAAGCCCAAAACAATAACACTAACAGAAATACGTGCCTGGAACGCTGGGTATACACTGCGTTCCAAATTCTTATGCAAATTGGAATTAAGTGTCATTAACATTTAATATTTTGTTTTTCAATCAAACTCATGAAATAAATTTCAGACACCTGTGATATTTAGTTTGCCAGGTTAGACCAATTAAAGGAAAACTACTTGAAGGAGAATTCCGGGCGATTTCAAAACGTAGCTCTGTTGTTTGCATATCGGAAGTGCTGTCAGTAGCGTTAATAACTCAAACAATCTGTATTGCCAAAACCATGTTTACCTTTAGCTCCAGCATACAACCGTTACACATTTACGGGGCAAGTACATTTTTTTACTTTGAGCCACTAAACATGTTCGAAATGTCATTACTAGTCCATATCCATGTGCAGTTATTCCTTATAGTGAACACAGTGAATTTGAACAAATAAGTTTGTGTACATACCTCTGTTTATTTCCCATTTTCCAGTAAAGTCCACACTAGTCGATTGTCAAAGTCATACAATGCAATATTCCAAATACTGCATTGTATGTATATATATATACAACAGTGACAATATCTTAATGAACCACGCCTTCCTCTCGTTCACCTAGACTAATATAGGGACTGAGCTAACCAGCTGTTAGTGTTTAGGTGATTAGACCAACTCAGTCCCCAATCAGTACCAGGTGAAAGAGAGGAAGGCGCTACACAGCACACATAATAGACTACTCAACATTACATTCCACAGGGTGACAGTTCCGTAGCAAAATCATCTTCCTGCATGACAATGCACCATCTCATGCTGAAAAGAATAGCTCTGTGTCATTGGCTGATATGGGCATTAAAGGATCGAAACTCATGTTGTGACCCCCATCCTCACATGACCTCAACCCAATTGAGAACCTTTGGAGCATTCTCAAGCAAAAGATCTATGAGGGTGGGAGGCAATGCGCATCAAAACAGCAGCTCTGGGAGGCTATTCTGACACCCTGCAAAGAAACTCAAGCATAATCTTTCCATAAACTCAAAAGTTCAATGGATGCAAGAATTGTGAAGGTAATATCAAATGGGTCCTATGTTAACATGTAACTTGCCCTGTTAAGATGTTTTTGATCAGAATAATAGCTTTTGATTTCAGTTTATTTATTAATATATATTTATATTATATTTATTTATATTTCAGATATGACCTCATAATGCATAATACTGTTTTCATTGGGTGGTTTGTTCAATGAAATTCGACTTATACCCTAATGGTTGGTGACTTGAAAATTATACTAACTGTCATTTGCATCGACTATCTAGAAAAATCTGGGTAAAATATCATTAGCATAAATATTTGGAGTACTTGGTGTACATATCAAGTTTCCGCTTGTTGCAAAGAAGGTGTATTTAAGCTTTAAAAAAAAAACAGAAATAGCTAAAAAATACATAATTTAAAGACATTATAGTACCTGAATCAAATTTGTTGGTTATTATTCCCTGTAGGTTTGTATGTTCTATCCGTGTTAGTACCATGTTAAGTACTGTGAGTATTCTCCTATTTTTCTGAGGGTTACTATTAAGAGACTTTTGACTACAGTACCATATTAGTTGCTGTTTATTCCATGCCTGTACCATTTTAAAGGACAACTCCGGCAGCAAAATGAACCTCGGTACCCAATAACACATGGGTACCGAGTCGACCATTCTTTGGAATATGTTTTCATGCTAATCAAATGTGGCCAGTTTTAGTGCAAACTGATAATTACCTTACAACGCTAGTTGTGAGGGCATCTTTGAAGTCAAAATAAATTGCTATTTTATAACACTTACAACATTCTCAATGCTTCAGTTTGCATGTAATGACCCTCATTATGCTACCATGTTAGTGTGGAGCTATTTGGAGCCTTGTTAGTGTTATAAAATAGACCTTCACTGGAACTTTTTGGTAAAAACTCAACTCTTCATGTTTGTAGGTGAGAGAATGCTGAGTTGCATCCAAAGAACACCATACCTACCTTGAAACATGGGGGTGGAAACGTCATGCTTTGGGCCTGTTTTTCTGCAAAGGGACCAGGACGACTTATCCGTGTAAAAGAAAGAATTAATGGGGCTGTGTATCGTGAGATTTTGAGTGAAAACCTCCTTCCATCAGCAAGGGCATTGAAGATGAAATGTGGCTGGGTCTTTCAGCATGACAATGAGCCCAAACAAACCACCCGGGCAATGAAGGAGTGGCTTTGTAAGAAGTATTTCAAGGTCCTGGATTGGCGTAGCCAATCACCAGATCTCAACCTCATAGAAAATCTTTGGAGGGGGTTGAAAGTCTGTGTTGACCAGCAACAGCCCCAAAACATCACTGCTCTATAGGAGATCTGCATGGAAGAATGGGCCGAAATACCAGCAAAAGTTTGAGAATTAGGTCCTAATGAGCATATGGAATTATGAGACAGGCGCGAAGTAACAGTAGATAAACCAAAAGGTACTTTAATAGCAGACTTGGAATAAACAAAACTGCCACGAGGGGCAAAACGTATAACTCCAAAAGAATATACAGATGTCACTGGAAACACGGAACAGGATACTCGCAACATGGAACACGTAACAGGGTACATTGAACGACAAGAGACAAGACCAAACACTAAACCTAAATACACATACTAATGAAAGACAATGTAAAACACCTGGACTTGGAAATTAACTAAACTGTGATCTATTTGTTAACATGACACATGTTAACAAAAGCAAATAAAGACTCACACTCAAGGTATCTTGCTCCAAAAACTGTATTGAGAATATCCAACGTTTCGGCAATAAGTTTGCCTTCTTCTTCTTATTGCCGAAACGTTGGATATTCTCAATACAGTTTTTGGAGCAAGATACCTTGAGTGTGAGTCTTTATTTGCTTTTGTTAACTATTTATATCCAATAGACAGCACCTCTATATAGGTACATGGGTGTGCGCCAGAATTGAACTTTTCCTTAACATGACACATGTGACAAGACATGGGAGTGAGGTGTGGGAACATGCAATACACCACACGGGCACAAGAGGGAGACATACCACACGAGACACTAAACAAAAGGAAGTCCATGTAACAGCCCACTAGGGCTGGACATTACATCCACCATAATTCATCAATAAATTCTTTAAAAATCCTAACCTTGCACAATTGGTTGCTGACTAAATACTTTTTGCCCCACTGTATGTCTATGTTCCTTAATCACTTTAAGTAATAATTTGTCTGTCACCCTCTTTACCAGGAGATCAGAGCCAAGTTGGCAGGATTGCTACATCAGCTGGAGACATGGGCTCTGTTCCTTCCAGTGGGCTAGACAGGGCTTTGTGAAATAACGAGTAAATGTAAATATCAAATGTTCTTTTTTAGAGAAAATCTAAAATCCTTGGTGGCAAACAGCTTTTTTTCTTTTAAATACATTTTATGTGATAAATGTTGATTGTGTGTCTTTCAGCTAACCTTTACTGACTTATCTGCTAATGATTCACGCAGTTGTCGCGTGCACAACAGATCCTCCAGGAAACACATATGTCAACTACACGTAGAAGCTTCGCGATTTTACGCATTTCATAATTTCTAGATCTCATTATGTTTTCGTTAATTTATGGTTTGCTGTGCTGTGCCCGGATGCAGCAAATATAAGGGACAAAAAGTAGGTGTGAAATTCCACATGTTACCATACAATGCAAACAAACAAGAAATGGCTTGTAGCCAGACAAAATGGCAATTACGATGTACATATAAACAGGACAGGACAAACACATTTTGTTTGGATGTCAGATGTAGACCTACATTATTAGAATGTTAAAAAATGCATTGTATAACATGGACATTCGATCTGAAGTATTTACCATCATTATATCATTCTGTTAAAAAACTTTATGCCGAAATTGCACTCATTTTGAAACCATTATATTAACAATGATAAACAGTACAATGAAGAGTTGACTACTGGGCCTACTGTACTTACTGTATGAACGTACAATATGTCCGTTTGGGGCCGGCAGGTTTAGGATGTCACCTCCAATTCCTCTTGTGAAGGTGGAAAAAAGTTTCAAGTACTCCTCAGGGCTTGACATTAACTTTATTGGCCACTTGTCCTTTGACTACTTGTCCGAAGCGGACATCTTTTTTTTTTACATGAATGTCTGTATTTCTGGGAAACAAGCAAAGGCCTATACATTTGCACTATTCAGTTTGAAAGCAGGGAATGTAAAAAAAAGTATAATTGAACTTTTCCCTTTCAGGGAGGGATTTTTGCAATGGCACCAAAGTCATTGGCCAGGGCATCAAGTGCCATCTAGAAAAATACCAAACTCATTTGCTCTTAAAAGCAGCAATGCAATTCAACGTGAAGTGCCATCACATTTACAACAGGGCCTCAAACAAAAATTTTGGTCACTCGCAACAAGTAGTACTACAGTCACTCAAATTATTTAGGCAACATGTTTGACAACATTCTCTCAAATAATTTATGTATTCCCAGAAATATCATGGTTCACTGCTACATCTGTTTTTATTTCTGTGACTGAGACAGAAGATGTGAAATAAAAGTTTGAGCTACCGCTTTAATGTTACCATATCAAGCAGTTGCAGTTCAAATCGTAACCAGGCTCGGAAATTAACTTAGCCACTGTGGCTGGTGGATGCCCTAATATTACCAGCCAATTCTACCAATTCAAAAAAGAAAACGCAATTGCCTCTTCTATATTGCTTCAATACATCAAATTCATCATTAATAAGTCTTATTAGGCAAATTAAAAAAGAGACATGTTGTGAAAACAAGTCTGTGAGACGAATAATTTTCTGATGATTGACGAATTTTGCTAATCAGTGTATTGGATGTCCTACTACTATTTTTACCTGGCTACTTTTAGATGTCCAATAGTAGGAAATTAACACTTGAGAGGTGTAGCCTAAAACTTTACTGTTGTAACCTATTCCACAATATTTATTTAATCATATTTTTACATTTGTAAATTCGTTTTATAATAATCTGTTTGTAAAACATCAGGGAATATATCCAAACACTGTTTTAATTAGCTCCCATCAAAATTACAAGCAGATTCTTCTTCAGCAATAAAACCAAACATGATACCAACATGATATATAATAAGAAAACATATTATGGCGAAGTAAGAGGCTACTTGAGTTAGAATCAGTTGTTAATCAATTAAGTTTGCAATTGAGAACTTCGACATCCTACCGGTATCATAAAAACTAAGATACCCTAAGTGCACCCTACTCGGCAAAGGCCCCCCAAACTCCAACAACACCGTGGGACTCACCCTATCTAACCCCAACGCCCTACTGCCCAACCGTCTCGCCTCCAAAACCACCCCACCCGACACAATCTCCTTAAGCTTCTCCATTGACAGATCCTCCGGCACATCCGTGATCACCCCTCTCACCTTTACTGCACTCCCAGGCACCATACACCTCACCTTACCCCCATTCATTAATCTCCATTGATCTTGCTTTTTTAGTCCAAGACTAATCTTAATCCTTGTCCATGAAACTGGCCCAAATTGATTTAGGAAAATAGACTAGTTTAAAATTTCCTTTGTGTTTTCCTTGAAATGTATGTAAACCCTCTCTTTCTTGCCCGTGTTAGTATGTGTTAGTACTATGTTAGTGTATACCATGAGTATTGCCGCCTTGTGAAGCATAGAAGTTTATTATTTTGAGCATTACTGTCACCTGGGCTATTAGATGGTCCTCAGGTCTTTCGTTGATTTGTTTTGCACTTTCGCCAATAATGAAATTAACGTGAATTCCTGTTATAGATCTCCTGAGTTGTCTTTTCCACAGTCCACCGCATTACAGAATGGGAAAGATATGAAAGCCATGCTACAAGTTTAAATGAAAGGGTAAACATTCTATTTTCATTCTATAATTCATTACGCTTATAAAGATTATATAATGTTAACAAAACAATTGCACATTACACCACGTTCCAAATTATTATGCAAATGATAATTTACACTGATTTTCCTAAATAGTCGATGCAAATGACAGTCAGTATAACTTTTAAGTCACCAACCGTTAGGGTTTAAGTCGAATTTCATTGACCAAACCACCCAATAATAGATAAAATTAAAAATGCACTGTTCCAAATTATTATGCACAACAGAGTTTCAAAACATGTTATAGGTTATAAAGAACTGAAAATTGTCATTTGTTGAATTTGCAGCATTAGGAGGGCATACTGAAATCAAAAGCTATTTCAATCAAACTCATATTAACAGGGCAAGTTATATGTTAACATATTTGATATCACCTTCACAATTCTTGCATCCATTGAACTTGTGAGTTTATGGAGAGTTTCTGCTTGAATTTTGTTGCAGGACGTCAGAATAGCCTCCCAGAGCTGCTGTTTTAATGCAAACTGCCTCCCATTCTCATAGATTGAGGATGCTCCAAAGTTTCTCAATAGTGTGGAGATCAGGGGATGATGGAGGCAACACCATGAGTTTCTCTCATTCTATGCCCATAGCAGCCAATGACACAGAGTATGACACAGATGACACAGAGCATGAGATGGTGCATTGTCATGCATGAATCTTTTTGTACCATGGAAGAAAGTGGTCAGTCAGAAATTCTATATACTTTGCAGAGGTAATTTTCACACCTTCAGGGTCCCTAAAGGGACCACCTAGCTCTCTCCCCATGATTTTGGCCCAAAACATGACTGCCACCTCTTTGCTGACATCGCAGCCTTATTGGGACATGATGGCCATACACCAACCATCCACCACTCCATCCATCTGGACCATCCAGGGTTGCACGGCACTCATCAGTAAACAAGACTGTTTGAAAATTAGTCTTCATGTATTTCTGGGCCCACTGCAACCGTTTTTGCTTGTAAGCATTGGTTAGGGGTGGCCGAATAGTAGGTTAACATACACCTCCAAGCCTCTGGAGGATCCTACACCTTGAGGTTTGCGGGACTCCAGAATCACCAGCAGCTTTAAATACCTGTTTGCTGCTTTTTAGTGGCATTTTAGCAGCTGCTCTCTTAATCTGTTGAATTTGTCTGGCACTAACCTTCCTCATTATGCCTTTATCTGCACGAAACCATCTGTGCTCAGCCACAAATCTCGTCAAAGTACAACGATCACGCTTAAGTTTTCGTGAAGTATCTAATGTTTTCATACCTTGTCCAAGGCATTGCACAATTTGATGCTTTTCCGCAGCAGAGATCTTTTTCTTTCCCATATTGCTTGAAGCCTGTGGCCTGCTTAATAATGTGGTTATTTTAATTGGGCTCACCTGGCAAACTAATTATCACAGGTGCCTGAGATTGATTTCAGGGATCCAAAGAGCACAATACCATCCATGAGGTGACTGAAAAACAAAAAACTGATTTTACTTAATTCCAATTTGCATAATAATTTCAAACGTTGTGTAATTAAAAATATCTAATTGTAGCGCCAGCTATTTGAACCATCGCTGCCATTTTACCATTGAGGTTAATCCCCCCCACCGCCCCATCTCTGCATGTTTCAAGCTGAATGACGTTGCATCCTGACACCCTGCAGATGTAAAATAGTTGGGAACTGGCCAGCTTACAGGATTACCATAATATCTCAGGATTTTATTCAGCAGTGAATGCCACAATGTTAGATATGTAAAGATTCACACATATTATTGTTTATACTGCAGATTTGTCAGTTCAATGAAACGTGCTGCTGTCCCACTAGTTTACACTCTGTATCTTTAATTTACAGCACAATTAGTTAAATGAGATGAACAGCAGCAAGTATAGTGTATACAAATAGCCCACATGTTGATGGTTTACAGTACGTAAATTTGCTATTGGAGGAATTTGAGCCATGTCAACAGAACTACTTTGTCTTTCCAGCTGACCAGCTTATAAATGCTGTAAAAACTTTATTCCTTGATATTCCTGAATGCCAAAAACAATGCATATGGGATGATTCCCTACACAATGTAGTGCTTCCTAATTAAAAAGTGCACAGTCTAAAATGCATAAATGATATAAAAAATGGACCTGCGCATGCCCGTTGACAAACATTGTGGAAGTCATCAAGGCCTCATCACAATTCCTATTCAAATGGCAAACAGAAAGTAGATGGTGGTTCCAGGCCACCGACTCCAGTTTGTATGTTTTGTGTCTGGTTTCTGTTTCCCAGACTTTACATTCACATCACTGTCTTTAAACAAAAGATCACACTTATCAATAGGCAACTGCAATCAGCTGTTTCTGTTCAGTCATTAGTGTCTCTATTTAAAATCCTGGTTCTTGTCTGTGTCGGTCATTGTTATATTGTCAGTTGATGTATTAGTGTAGCAAGTAGCATGTATACAGTATTTTGGCTCCTTGTAGCCATTTGATTTGTACAAGTGATTTTCTACTCTGTTTCATTTTCATACCTCATACATGGCAACACTGGTATCAGCATGTAGGGAGATTCTGCACTTTTACTGTATATGACAATTTTATATCATTTACTGCTGATATTGTTTTATTACATGGCAAAACACAGTGACCCTGGTTTCAGCTTATTTCCCCTGTCTAAATAAATGTTCGCAAAAAAGGATGTATGACAGAAATGTCCTGAATCACCACATTAATACCCACTCTAACCAACAGCTTTGACACACACTACAACGTTTGACACATCCACCAGAGGTCATCTTCAAATAATAGAACAGAATCCTCATAATTCTACTTCATAAAAGCTACAGCATGAGGAATCATTCAATTAATATATATTCATGAATTAATAAATATTGTGCATTTTCTACATGTTTTACATGATTTTTACATGTTGTTTAAAGTTAATGTGTTTTTTACAGGAGGTGAAGTATTTCCAGTTCCCTGGAGAGCTACTGATGAGGATGTTAAAGATGCTGATCCTTCCACTGGTTGTGTCCAGGTAGGCTACACTAACAGCCAGGGGTGCCATATGGGGGGAAGTTAGGATGAATCTAAGGGCCCGTGACTGAGGGATAGAGACCCTAAATCAACCCCATTTAAAACCTCTGAAATACAGTGCCTTGCGAAAGTATGTAATTCGCAAGGCACTGTATAAAACTGTAATTTTTTGTGAAGAATCAACAACAAGTGGGAGACAATCATGAAGTGGAACGAAATTTATTGGATATTTTAAACTTTTTTAACAAATATAGAACTGAAAAATTGGGCGTGCAAAATTATTCAGCCCCCTTACGTTAATACTTTGTAGTGCCACCATTTGCTGCAATTACAGCTGTAAGTCGCTTGGGGTATGTCTCTATCAGTTTTGCACATCGAGAGACTGAAATTTTTGACCATTTCTCCTTGCAAAACAGCTCGATCTCAGTGAGGTTGGATGGAGAGCGTTTGTGAACAGCAGTTTTCAGTTCTTTCCACAGATTCTCGATTGGATTCAGGTCTGGACTTTGACTTGGCCATTCACTACCTGGATATGTTTATTTGTGAACCATTCCATTGTAGATTTTGCTTTATGTTTTGGATCATTGTCTTGTTGGAAGACAAATCTTTGTCCCAGTTTCAGGTCTTTTGCAGACTCCATCAGGTTTTCTTCCAAAATGGTCCTGTATTTGGCTCCATCCATCTTCCCATCAATTTTAGCCATCTTCCCTGTCCCTGCTGAAGAGAAGCAGGCCCAAACCATGATGCTGCCACCACCATGTTTGACAGTGGGGATTATGTGTTCAGGGTGATGAGCTGTGTTGCTTTTACGCCAAACATAACGTTTTGCATTGTTGCCAAAAAGTTCCATTTTGGTTTCATCTGACCAGAGCACCTTCTTCCACATGTTTGGTGTGTCTCCCAGGTGGTTTGTGGCAAACTTTAAATGACACTTTTTATGAATATCTTTCAGAAATGGCTTACTTTTTGCCCCTCTTCCATAAAGGCCAGATTTGTGCAGTATACGACTGATTGTTGTCCAGTTCATGCAGAGTGATCATGGGCCTCTTGGCTGCATCTCAGATCAGTCTTCTCCTTGTATGAGCTGAAAGTTTAGAGGGACGGCCGGGTCTTGGTAGATTTGCAGTGGTCTGATACTCCTTCCATTTCAATATTATCGCTTGCACAGTGCTCCTTGGGATGTTTAAAGCTCGGGAAATCTTTCTGTATCCAAATCCGGCTTTAAACTTCTCCAAAACAGTATATTGGACCTGCCTGGTGTGTTCCTTGTTCTTCATGATGCTCTCTGTGCTTTCAACGGACCTCTGAGACTATCACAGAGCAGGTGCATTTATACGGATACTTGATTACACACAGGTGGATTCTATTTATCATCATTAGTCACTTAGGTCAACAGTGGATCATTCAGAGATCCTCACTGAACTTCTGGAGAGAGTCTGGTGCACTGACAGTAAAGGGGTTGAATAATTTTGCTCGCCCAATTCGTCAGTTTTTTATTTGTTAAAAAAGTTTCAAATATCCAATAAATTTCGTTCCACTTCATGATTGTGTCCCACTTGTTGTTGCTTCTTCACAAAAAATTACAGTTTTATACCTTTTTTTTATATCTTAAGCCTGAAATGTGGCAAAAGGTCAAAATGTTCAAGGGGGCCGAATACTTTTGCAAGGCACTGTACATTCCAGAGAAAGAGGGATGGTCACAAGCCGTCAAAGCCAAACTATCTGAATGTTTTGGTAGGAGCGGCATAAAATCACCCAACATCAATGTGAAATACTGGTGAAGAGGATGCCAAGACGCATGAAGCTAATTATTATGCCACCAAATTTTGATTTCTGATCCCTTCCTACATTGGTTTTGTGTTGTTTTTAAATGAAACTGAACATATCTTCTTTGCATCATACAAGGTCTGACAATGCTGCATTGTTTTTGTTATTTTGACCAGTTGTGACTTTCTGAAAATACATGCTCTGAATGACAATGAATTTGGAATTTGGGAGAAATTTTGTCTGTAGTTTATGGATAAAATAAAGTAATTTTACCCAATTACATACAATCAAGCTTTATTTGTCATTGCATAAATACAGTGTATTAACACAACGAAATTCAAGGTGCCACTCCAGATCAGTGCTTTTAAAAATAATAAATAAATAATAAATAAAATATGTAGCAAACAAACACACGCCCCTATCCCCGATTCCCCTACATTCATTTCACTGTCTCTTTTCTCTCTCTCACCCTCACTCACCCACCCACATATACAGCACATTGTCTGACACCCTCCCATCCCTGGCAGACAACATACACCCTCCCGCACACATATGTGTAAGATAGCAGCAGGTTTCAACATAATAGCAGCAGGCATCAACAAAATCCCAAATGAAGTAATGTCCAGAGGTAGTGTGGTTTGTCATGACATAGGGCTGGGTGATATGCCACCAGCTTTCCAAATTCTCTTCCACACTTCTACCGTTCTACTGTGTGATCATGTCTTAGGTGCTGAAAAAGTATCGTTGTGCGATTAGGCTACCTCTGGCAGCAATCGTTTTACGGCAGTTATGCATGCACAGGAAAATCTTATGTTAAGCATGTAATCTAAAAAAGAGAATTTATCTAAATTATATTATTTTTACACTTCAATGTTAACCTTCATGACATTGACTGCCTCTTTAAGCTATTTAATGTAGACCGCCATGGCTATCGGACTAATTAGTGGATGTGTTACTTTTACATGTTTTAGTGTACGAAACAAATATGGGTGCAGAAAAACACATATACAGCTAGCACGATATAAGCCTTTTTCATATCCTGCTCAATAGCAAACTTGAATATACCGCCAAAACTCTATATCGCCTAGCCCTAGTTTGACAGTTGCTGGACCTCGTCTCTGTACTCTGTCTCATCTCCACCTGAAATGAGACCAACAACAGTGGTGTCATCAGCAAATTTTAGGATGAGGTTGGAGGGGTGAGAGGGGAAACAGTCAGATGTAAAAAGTGTGTACAGGAGTGGGCTCAACACACATCCTTGGGGGGAGCTAGTGCTGAGTGTAAGGGGGGAGGAGAGATGGTGGCCGAGTCTCACTTGTTGTGGTCTGTTGGAGAGGAACACTTTAATCCAGGTGCAGGTGGAGGGGGGAGGTGTAAACCCAATAGTTTTTTATCAGAATGTCTGGGATTATTGTGTTGAAGGCTGAGCTAAAATCTATGAAAAGCAGTCTTGCATAGTTACCTGGGTGTTCGAGGTGGCTCAGCATTGAGTGGAGGGTGATGGCAATGGCATCCTCAGTAGAGCGGTTTGCCATATAAGCAAACTGGTGAGGGTCAAATGATGGTGGGAGGCAGGCCTTGATGTGCTGCTGGGCAACTAGCCTTTCCAGGCACTTCATCACCACTGATGTGAGTGCGATGGGCCTAAAGTTGTTCAGGCTTTTGCGAGCTGATGTTTTAGGAACTGGGATGATGATGATAGCAGATTTCCAGCAGGATGGGACGATGGCTCAGGTCAGGGAGATGTTGAAGATCTGCAGGAGACAACAACATTCCATGGGGACCCCGGTGTCCTTGATATTTCGAGCTGTACGTTGTTTGTATGTTGAAAATAGTCTGTGACTGGGACACTGCTTTGTAGACCAATGCTGATCAGATACGCCTATGTACACAGTGTGCTTGGTAGAGTTCACTATACATTTGCCACACAATACCTGATAAACATACTAAACGAGAGAGCTCAAAGCCGCTGCACTCACGTGTGCCGCCATCTTGCCATGCTACTTCAGACAACAGAAAACAGCTTGAAGAAACCTATCAATAGTAAGACATGAGACACCAACAACTTTGCAATGATCTCTTAATTTCTTCCAGAGCTGTAATTTGAAATTATATTTATTTTTTGTTATTCATTAATGTTGAGAATTTTCCAGTCAAGCAATTAAAATTACATTTACACTGTAAATCACCATTAGCACATTTCTTAAAATATAGGGTATAGGCATCAAATTGTGAATTTCACTGTATGCATCGTGCTGAATATAGCCCCCCCTGGGTGGGGCCGGTTATAATATATTTTCATGGAGCCCAAAATCCCTGATGGCGCCCTTGCTAACAGCCATGGTCTATAGATTCATACACTAACAGCCATGGTCTATAGATTCATACACTAACAGCCATGGTCTATAGATTCATACACTAACAGCCATGGTCTATATATTCATACACTAACAGC
>JACXGM010002653.1:0-23313 GCA_016801145.1 Umbra pygmaea | reverse complement strand
TGTTTTGTTATCATCGTTGATAGAATCATGATTGGGCGGAGGCGTTGCTAAATCATGTAAATAGAACACAAACAATAACAAATGCCAGAAGGAGTTTAGTTTAGATTTTGAATTTATTTTTGCAAAGTTCAAGACAGGTCGATATAGTAATCTATTTGGACATAGAAGTGAAACAACTGACGAAATTTTGCAACCTTGTTTCAGAAAATACAATAGAACTAAAAACATTACTTTTACCACAAAGTTGTTAAACATATTACAGAAAAAAACACTGATTGCTAAATTATTATTAAGTCTAAATGGTCATGAGCACACACAGTACCTCTGTTTAGAAATGTTTCCCCTTTTTTGTCTCTTATTCCCAGTACACCCAGGTCACTGAAAATATTAGTTCAAAAAGAACAAATTGTTCAGGATTCGCACATAAATAGTGTCGATACAGAATCCCTTACACCATACACCAACACCTACACCATTTGTAGAAAAGTCTGCGGTAAATGCTGTAATGATCTTCTGATTCCAGGAAACACATGGCCAACCAATAGAAATTAAGAGAATACTGTATATGTTAAAGAATACAAGTTTACATAGTGATAACCCATGCAAACAGCAGCATAGAGCCAGCAGCATAGAACCCTGTATTGTACTGTTTGTTTGCTTATAAAGCTGAACAGGTTTGGGCCTGGTTAGTCCCTCGATGGTAGACCAGTGCTGCTGGAAGTGGTGTTGGAGGGCCAGTAAGGGGCACTCTTCCCTCTGGTCTAAAGATCATTCCCAATGCCCCAGGTCAGTGATGGGGACATCTGCCCTGTGTAGGGTGCCATCTTTCGGATGAGACGTTAAAACGGGTGTCCTGACTCTGGTCACTAAAGATCCCATGGCACTATTCGCAAGAGTAGGGGGGGACAACTGGGAATGTTGTCCCGGGCCCAGTCCTGAGGGGGGCCCCAAATTTTGTTTTTGCACAGTCATATTTTTTAGCGGGGGGCCCTAAATGTGGGTTTTGTCCAGGGCCCAAAGAATCCTTTCGGCAGCCCTCCTCGGAAGAACTTCATAATACCTGCCGGAAAGATTCAACTTTAGGTTAATAACCATATGAAAGTCTGTGCTAAATGCTGCACGAAACAACTAAGGTAATAAAAAAGACATGTCCACAAATAAGTATAGGGAAATATGAGTAAAATAATACAGTTATACTCAAACAATGCAGTTGTAAGACCCAAGTCCCCAAAACCATTGCGAATGTGCATCGTGAAGTTTCGCAAACTACAAATACACTACTTTGTAATAATTGCCAGAAAGATACCATACACCCAATGCTAAAAAGTTAGACAACATCGTCTTCTTCACCAAGGTTTATATGGTGGTTGGTAACCAATGTTTCTGGTGCATTACTTCCACCAATTGGATTGGAGTGTGGACCACAGACTAAAAAGGCCTATATCCTAGGAAACAGTCACATTTTCCTTAAAAACCTGAACACACATCACTTGAGCTGGATAATGTATTTTACAGCTAACTCTACCAATCCATATCTTCTCAAGTCCAATAACATACTCTCCCATTACCTTCCATACGTCTGGCACTGAAATAAAACATGTTCTACGGTTGCTGATTCCCCCACACAGTAATAACAATTTCCTGTATCATGTTTACCAATTAGCTTCAATGTATTATTAAGCGTTGTATTTCCTAATTTCATCCTTGCTATTTCATTTTCTTCCCTTCTTTGCCGGCTTGGAAGCCTCACTGTCCGCACATTCCCTTGTGTCTTCCTTTAACATCCCTGTCCCACAATTCTTGTTACTTCTTCAAAGCTGTTATGTTAATCAACCCCTTAGCTTCTGCTTTCCCCAGCGGAACATCCAGTTCAACCTGAACATGAGTTCAAGCCAGTTTGTCCAATTCATTCACCTTCTCCATTCCTTCCAGTCTTACATATAATGGCAATGTAAAACCTCAAATAGAACATTGTGTCTACATTGAGACACAAATTATTGTAAACTAACCAGTGCTGCAGACTAGTCAGAGCACATTACCACTCTCTCTGGTCTCACGTCCATCCACTCCAGAGCCAATAGAATAGCCAGAAACTCCACAGTATAGAACTACAGAAATGATCCGTAGTTATTTTTGTTACCGTTACCTTAAATTCTGACACACAAAAAGCTGCCCCTGTCCTCCCTGTAGCTGGGGCCTTAAAACCATCTGTGAAAACCTTCAAATAAGCACAATAGTCTGTATTTAAATGCTTAATAACTAAACCTATTGGACTCACTCTATCAATCTCAGACTGTATCCACCCAGTCCAAATCAACAATCGGTGAATGTAACAAGCAGCTTAGAAAAACTAGGCTACCTACTGTTGGGCTATAGCATTTCCAAGCAATCTCTCGTGACATTACTGCAGAACTCCACCCAAATCTTGTAGTTTCATGTTCCCAGCATGTCACAAGGACTTTCCTTGTCGGATGTGTAACCGCATGTCCTAGAAGATTTACCCAAAATATCATAGCTAGTTGTAGTCTCCAAAGGTTTCCCCCACTTCCACCTGCATTGCCCCAACAGGAGATGTTCTCACTGCCCCACAACAGAGTATGAGGGCTTGTGCTTGGAATAAATCTAGCTTTTTCAGATGGGACTGAGCTGCTAAAACATATACTATACTACCATAATCAAATGTCAATTCTAACAAACCAAAATGTATTCAAATCTACCCCATGCCAGTCCCGCATGGCATCTCAAAACATGCATTATCTTCCATCCCTATATCCCTATTTTGTCAATATGATCTTTCCATGTCAGACGACTGTCAAACCACATTCCTAAAAACCGACAAGCACCTACTGTACCATCTCCAGCATCTTCCCATACAATTTAAGACCTCTGCGTTCCCTAATTGTGCATCTAGTAAAAAATACTGTTTGCGTCTTCCCAACAGAGAACTTAAATCCTCACTTCAGAGACCACTGTTCCACATCTTTTGCTTCCTGCACCCTTCCTGTGGTATGCACCACATTCTTCCTTCTTTTCCCCCGTCATCTGCGTATAACGACCTCCCAATATCTGGCCTCACCATTGAAAAAACAATCTATTATGATAGAAAACAATAATGGGTTGATAATGCTTTCTTGGGGAATACCATTCTCCAGCTCATACTGATCCAAAAAAGCACTTCCACCCCTAACATGTATCGACCCACCAAGGAGAAAGCCCTTTACCAGTTAAAAACTCTCCCCGTAATCCCCATTCTAAAGTTTAATAAGCAAACTGTCCTTCCACATCCTATTATAGGTCTTCTCCACATCAAAAATACAGCAACAACCACCTCCTCATTAAACTAAGCTTTCCTAATAACTACTTCTAGACAAAGAACAGGATCCATAGTTCCCCTACCCCACCAAAACCCACGTTGGTCCTGTGACATTAAACCTCTGCTCTCCAATAAGTAGGTCAGTCTGTCTGTTATCATCCTTTCCATGAGTTTAGCTTACGCCCATGAGCGCACTGACATCTTAGATATGCAGCGTAATTACCATGTGACTACATTGTTATTATGTGTGTAATTACCATGTGACTACACTGTTGATAGGTGTGTAATTACCATGTGACTACACTGTATTTATGTGTGTAATTACCATGTGACTACACTGTTAATAGGTGTGTAATTACCATGTGACTACACTGTATTTGTGTGTAATTACCATGTGACTACACTGTTAATAGGTGTGTAATTACCATGTGACTACACTGTATTTATGTGTGTAATTACCATGTGACTACAATGTTGATAGGTGTGTAATTACCATGTGACTACAATGTATTTATGTGTGTAATTACCATGTGACTACACTGTTAATAGGTGTGTAATTACCATGTGACTACATTGTATTTATGTGTGTAATTACCATGTGACTACACTGTTGATAGGTGTGTAATAACCATGTGACTACACTGTTGATAGGTGTGTAATTACCATGTGACTACACTGTTGATAGGTGTGCTGCCACCAGCTGATGATGTCTGACTAACATCTCACTCGGGTTTCTTATTTGAACTTGCTGTGCTATGTAAACATACTGTATTGTTTACATGGTACCAGGCAATACACATCTTTCCTAGGTGCCAAAATATGGATGGATTACCTGAAGTCAAATGCAGGCAAATTCCTTAAATACTTTTTACATCTCATTATAGATCAAGTCCAGATCTGTCCACCTATTGAGTCTGAGTTTGCCTGCAGAGAAAGCAGATGACGAATCAGTATGAACTGTTGGTTGTAAATATGTTAAATAATGTTGCAGTGCTTTAATCTCCTACTAAATCCGTCCCTCTTGCCATCTCTCTCTCTTCCAGTCTTATGTCAGGGCTAGCAGCACTGGATGCTAAGTGTTCCAGTAGACTGGGCTTGATCACCGTGTCTTACTACTTGTGGACAACATTTGTGGCTGTGGTGGTAGGCATCGTCATGGTCTCCATCATCCACCCTGGCGGAGCAGCCCAGAAAGAGCACTCTGAGGACAGCGGCAAAGCCATCATGAGCTCAGCTGATGCTCTACTAGACCTTATCCGGTAAACCGGTTCATGCTTTACAATAGCTGTAGACCTTATCCAGTAAAATGCCCCAAACATGCTTTGCTTGAACTCATCTGGTAAACAATGATGATAAAACAAATGGGGTTTTAACATACTGTTTCACTGCATTCCAAACTATTATACAAATTGGAATTAAGCTCTTTGGATCACTGAAATCAGTCTCAGACACCTGTGATAATTAGTTTGCCAGGTGAGCCGAATTAAAGGAAAACTACGTAAGAAGGATGTTCCCAAATATTAAGCAGGCCACAGGTTTCAAACAATATGGGAAAGAAAAAGGATCTCTCTGCTGAGGAAAAGTGTCAAATAGTGCAATGCCTTGGACAAGGTATGAAAACATGAGGTATTTCACGAAAACTTAAGCGTGATCATCGTACTGTGAAGAGATTTGTGGCTGATTCAGAGCACAGATGGTTTTGTGCAGATCAAGGCATAATGAGGAAGGTTACTGCCAGACAAATTCATCAAATTATTAGAACAGCTGCTAAAATTCCATTACAAAGCTTTAAACAGGTATTTGATGCTACTGGCGCCTCTGGAGTCCCGCAAACCTCAAGGTGTAGGATCCTAGAGGCTTGCAGTTATGCATAAACCTATTATTCGGCCACGCCTAACCAATGCTCACAAGCAGAAATGGTTGCAGTAGGCCTAGAAAAACATGAAGACTAATTTTCAAACAGTCATGTTTACTGATGAGTGCCGTGCAACCCTGGATGGTCCAGATGGATGGAGTAGTGGATGGTTGGTGGATGGCCACCATGTCCCAATAAGGCTGCGACGTCAGCAAGGAAGTGGCAAAGTCATGTTTTGGTCCGGAATCATGGGGAGAGAGCTGGTAGGTCCCTTTAGGGTCCCTTAAGGTGTGAATATGACCTCTGCAAAGTTTCTGACTGACCACTTTCTTCCATGGTACAAAAAGAAGAGCCATGCCTTCCATAGCAAAATCATCTTCAGGCATGACAATGCACATCTAATGCTCTGTGTCATCTGTGTCATGCTCTGTGTCATTGGCTGCTATGGGCATAAAAGGAGAGAAACTCATGGTGTGGCCTTCATCATCCCCTGACCTCAACCCATTTGAGAACCTTTGGAGCATCCTCAAGCAAAAGATCTATGAGGGTGGGAGGCAGTTTGCATTAAATCAGCTGCTCTGGGAGGCTTTTCTGACATCCTGAAAAGAAGTTCAAGCAGAAACTCACAAGTTCAATGGATGCAAGAATTGTGAAGGTGATATCAAAGAAGGGGTCCTATGTTAACATGTAACTTGCCCTGTTAAGATGTGTTTGGTTGAAATAGCTGACCTCCTAATGCTGCAAATTCAACAAATGACTATATTCAGTTCCTTACAACCTATTAAATGTTTTCAAACTCTGTTGTGCATAATAATTTGGAACAATGCATTTTGAGGTTTTTTTTTATACTGTTTTCATTGGGTGGTTTGTTCAATGAAATTCAACTTATATCCTAAAGGTTATATACTGACTGTCATTTGCATCGACTATTAAGGAAAATCTGTGAAAATTATCATTTGCATAATCATTTGGAATGCGGTGTAATAATTTGGAAACCTACCTTCAGATATTTTAAGCCATTATTGTCATATCCATTGAATTAAATGGAAGTATGTATTGTTACATTAGAAAACGTTATGTTTTCTATAATTTCCGAAACTTTGAATGAAAATCATAAAAATAATGAAGTTATAGGTATATATTGAAAGACATTATAATTTCTTTAGGGTGTAAACACTGGGTTCATCATTTAGAAACGTATAACCTAGTCACTGTATGTCAGGACATCAAATATATTGGGACAGATTTACTTCGTAGTATTGTATGTCCTTTCCATGCCATGTCTGCCTTACGTCTGCTACCCATTGATCCCACCAGAATCTGGGGTTTCATTCTGGTCATGCTCTACTGGGCCTATACATTAAACATCTTTATTTGTTTGTTTTGAGGTCTTTTGCCTTAAAGGAGAATTCCGGGCGATTTCAAAACGTAGTTCTGTTGTTTGGATATCTGGAGTGCTGTCAGTAGCGAGAATAACTCAAACAATCTGTATTGCCAAAACCGTGTTATCCCCCTGCTCCTGTTTACAGACCGTTACACATTTATGGGGCAAGTTTTAAAATATGCTTTTAGCCTCTAAACATGTTCGAAATGTCATTACTAGTGCATTTAGCCATATGCAGTGATTCCTTATAGTGAACACAGCAAATCTAACAGAACAACCAGTGTACATACCTGTGTTTATTTCCTATTTTCTAGTGAAGTCCACACTAGTCGATTGTCGAAGTTATACAATCTAATATTCCAAAACGTATTTTTCCACAAAAAACGATTTGCCATGAGCCAAACGGGCAAAGGTACGTTTTGAAATCACCCGGAATTCTCCTTTAAATCTCATCTACAGAAAATCAGTAAATTAGATTTCCAATATGGAGGTTAACTTGCCAATGCAGGACTTGTGCATGTTCTGGCACTAGAGCACTCCCTAGTAGTTTCTATGGTAATATGTTTGAGATAATTTTGTATCTGTATGACAAAGCGGTGTAAAAGAATTTGGGCAGCATTTGATTTTATTTCTTCACACTTCACAATTAATTCTGCTGCTACCAGAAGTTACATCATCAATGAAGACAAGTGATGCAGTTCCAGTAGCAGCCATATAGGCCAAAGCATGTCAGCCTTTGTGCCATATATTATTATTACTATATTTCATTTTCAGTGTTGGGGAAGCTACTCTGAAACTGTAGTTTAACATGCTACAAGCTAGTTGTAAGTTGTTGTAGTTAAACTACAGGCAAGCTACCCTTTTTGAAAAGTAGTTAGCTACACTACAAGTTGCTATCAAAATCTAGCTGGCTACATTGAAACTACTTTGATTTTTATTTTGCTATGGATTCTATAAATAACTGAATAAGTGTCTGAGGAATGTATTATGTCAAATATTTTTTCTTTAAATCAATGCAATTGTCGCGTTCAAATATGAGGAGGCAGGCGCGTCTTAACAGAACATATATTTATTCACTGACACTAGAAAGAACTGACAAGAAACAATGAACTACACAGAACAAACAAACCCACAGAACTAAATACCCAACTAACGAGGGGAGGATGTGCAGGTGTGGACCAAACAACAGAACTGATAGGCTGACAAAAACATGTGACGGGATCATGTGACACAAAGAGCGGGAAACAAAACCAAAACAAAACATATAGGGGAAAAACCACCCTGTAGTGACACAGAACAGGCACAAAGACTATGGACATTGTGACAGCAATACAATTATGATTTCAAAGAGTATTGTTTTATTACACACAATGCTCAAATATCTCAGACTGTCAGGCATTACTTGTCGTTTCCTTGAGAGACATGAAATAGGACAAAAGGCCATGGGTAAATAGTTGTTTCTCCATCCTCCGATTCTGCTGCCATGTCTTGCTCCATCATGAATAATATAGCATGGGTATGTCGAACTTGAATTGTCAACCCACTTCTGTACGTCAGTGAACCGTAAGCCGCAAGTCGTGTGATTAAACAACAGGTGGCGATAATGCACACATTTTGTTTGTAATCTAATAAGAAGAAGCTGCGCTGCGTCATTCATGAAAAGGCTTTGACAAAACACAATGTAGCTTTTGCTCACGCTACACAGCTACTTCCTGCAAAAAGTAGTTAGCTACTGGATAAGCTACTCTGTTTGAAAGCAACTGAGCTACTGCCAAGCTACTGAAAAATGTAGTTAAGTTAGTAGCTTCGCTACTTGTAGTTAACTACTCCCCAACACTGTTTATTTTTTCTATTTCTTTTCTCTCCCAATTCCCTCTAATAATGCCTTGTTGGCAGCTCTGCAATTCCCTGGACAGAACATTAGGATGGCGAAGGGCGCTCTCATTGTTCATCAAACCACATGTCGCCCAGCTGCCGAATACTTCTCACACTGCAAATCCATCACAGAAGCCTTTAGTCAGATCAGCACAGGATGATTACATTCACCAACTATACTTCTGCAATTGAAACCACCGGCGCCCGATCCGGACACAAGGAGTTGCTGGAGAGCAACATGACAGGATAGATAATCTGACTTATCTAACCCAAATACTGGGCAGTGCTATGCCAATTTGCCCTGCCTCTTGCAGGGGGCAAGAGTCAGAGAAAGTCCCTGTGAAAGTCAGAGCACACATAGTCAGACTCGATCCCGTGACTATCATGATGTAGACTGTTGTGCATGCAGTGACTTAGCCCACTAAACCACATGGACCCCCATGCAAAGGGAACAGTTATATTCTTCATATGCATCCAGAAAAAGAATTTGCAGTGTGTAACTGCAGAATGAATGAAATAAAAGACCTTCTTGATGGATGAAATGTTGAGTAAATAAGAGTCTGAAACCATTTTACCTTAGTTTAAATAATTTAAGGATTCTCATAATTTTCTGCTATTGATGTTAAATGAGGAGATGACAACGAGAGACAGACTGGGAGAGAGATGTCGGACTTAAAGGAACCCATACATATAACAAAGGAAAACTAAACCACCATGCAAAATGCATTGAATATAAGGAACATAAATATCACTCTATAAATAAACACAACACATACATGAGTCCAATCTCAGTTCATAGTCCTGTAAACGCCAGCCACACTGGCTGGGCCTGACAATTGTATTACCTTAGATTATTCGATTATAGGCCCCTCTCTGGTTGATTAATTGCACAGTAAAGAGTGCACAGGTGATTTAAAGGTAGGTAATTAGATCTTTAGGGAGGAGTCCTGTCTAGAGGAGGAGGCAGTACAGTTTTGACCACATAGATAGTTTCACATATATACATACATACTGTAGTTTCACATATATACATACATACTGTAGTTTCACATATACACATACATACTGTAGTTTCACATATATACATACATACTGTAGTTTCACGTATACACATACATACTGTAGTTTCACATATATACATACTGTAGTTTCACATACATACATACTGTAGTTTCACATATATACATACATACTGTAGTTTCACATATACACATACATACTGTAGTTTCACATATATACATACATACTGTAGTTTTACATATATACATACTGTAGTTTCACATATACACATACATACTGTAGTTTCACATATATACATACTGTAGTTTCACATATACACATACATACTGTAGTTTCAAATATATACATACTGTAGTTTCACATATATACATACATACTGTAGTTTCACATACATACATACTGTAGTTTCACATATATACATACTGTAGTTTCACATATATACATACTGTAGTTTCACATATATGCATACATATTGTAGTTTCACATAGCCATAGCATGGATATTTTGGTTTGTATCATTGAATGGACAATAAATATACTTTGTTGCACCTTATTCCTGGGTATCCGAGAATGGTTATGCAAAGAAAACAGTGTTTGGAACTTTGTGCATCCGAAACATGCTTCTAGCTTGGGCAGTGGTTATACCACTAAAGAAGTCACAAAATTGATGCAGATTGATACTCTTCCTCCAGCCAACCAATGAAGCCTGTACTATAGTAAACTAGACCCCATCCCAAGGAGTTGTAGAGGCATAATCACTGCCAGCCCTAAGGCGTGTATTATCTAAAAAATATGATTTAACTGACAGGCAAGCTTAGAAGGGAGTTAGCAAACAGGTATACATATATTTAATGTGTGCATTCAGCAATCAAATACTAGGTAAAATAATAATTAAAATATGTTATTGAAACTGGAATGGAATCAATTATGCTTTACACACATGGGGTATTAAAAGAAAATAACATATCTGCAATGAGGTAGGACATGCATTTTAATTTGCAACTTTTCACTCAATATCAGATTATCCTACCTCTAATGTATTACAATGATGAAATATAAAATGTGCCACAATACTTTTTTCCAGAAGTGTAAGGGCTCTTTTAGGTGCTTTTTAGCTAAATGTAACACCACATTTCTTAGCTTATCAGTGGTTTGCATCTTGTAGTTTACCGTCTGTAGTCCTGCTTGTGTAGTCTTCTACAAATGAAATTGATTTTGACACATCTACACCTGCATCCAGGATAGTGTTTTTAATTTGTTGGACTGTTGTCAGGGTTTTTGTCTTCACCATAGAGAGTAATCTCTGGTAATCCACTAAAGTGTTCATCCTCGGTCTACTGGGTCTTATAGCACATCTAAGTTCAGCGGTTGTTATTTCTTTTTAATGATTAACCAAACTGTTGACTTGGGCATGGCCAGTGTTTTTGTAATGTTCTGATTGATTTGACTTCCATTTCTGAGCCTTTTAAGTGCCAGCTTAATTTGTATCAAAGATTGCTGTAGTACAGGCCTGGCAGAGCATCATCAGGGACGATACCCAGCGTATGGTGATGTCGATGCATCACAGACTTCAAGCAGTCATTGTCAATATTTGCAACCAAATATTGACAATTATCACTGTATTTGACATTGTGTTAAACTGTCCAATGTTTTTTGGTGCCCAAAAATTTGGGGACCATGTACAAAATGTGCTGTCCTTTTCTGAACGGTTCATCTGATATGTAACAATTTACCATCAAATAAAGGCGGACAGTCTGCACTTCAACCACATTGTCATTGCATCCTATCAAACTCAAATTGCTAGAGAACACAACCAAAATCACAAACAAATTGTCACTGTCCAATGAATGATGGTGCTCACTGTATTTCTCTTGCGCATTAAACAGCTCACCTTAACACCCTTCTGAAATTTATTTGCTACAAATAAAATTTTTATTATTGTCCAAACTTAAACTATTGTCTAGGTCATGTTATAATTTCTGTACCCTTTACCAATTACAGCAACATGTTTCCGGCAAACTTGGTTGAAGCCACGTTCCAACAGGTGAGTCACTGTTAATTATAAACTTTGCTGAACAAATTAATGCTTTATGAGTTCCAATTTATTCATCAGCATTCTATTGGAATTTGATCTCTGTTAAGTTCAAGTTCTATTCATAGTCTTGCAATACAATGAATATTAAATTAATAACCTGTTGTCTGCTCTATTTCATATGAAAAGTACCGAACAAGCAATGTTCCCATTATAAAAACACCAAAGCACACAATGAGTCAGAGCATGTCAGAGTCCACTACACGCAGAACGCTCATCTATGGTATCCAAGACGACAATGGAACAGACATCCAGAACTTCTCCCTGGATTTAACACCTCCCCCAGATGTATTTGTCAGAACACTACCAGGGACCAGTGATGGAATGAATGTCCTTGGAATAGTCATCTTCTCAGCCACTATGGGTAAGAAATGCACACAAGTTCAGACGCACACTTAAATACACATCGATACACACAAATATATTTGTGTCCTTGAAATGACCGCTTGCATACATGTATTTGTTATTTGAATAGACCAAGTTGAAAGTTCAAGCAAGTGTACATTTATGTCTGCAAAACTATTCACAGGTCTCATGAGTCTAATCATAATGCTAATGCTGAATGTTTGTGAGTCACTGACATACCAAACCATGATAATATCCTAATGACCGTCTTTCATAAAAATTGCTTTGAGGGATTGTCACATCAAAGGTTTGAAAGGATCACTAGTGCAATACCAGTGTCTGGTTTCTGGTGTTGTAAGGGACCCAGGTCAGCAGGTGTACCCTTTGTGGGGACATAACAACAGGTTATAGTTACAGGTAGCAGGTGTGCAGTCAGTCACATGAAATTGTCTGAAATAGGGTTGAAACAATTCCTCAAGTAATGCTCCACCCGTCAACATCTCACTGTCATTCATTCTTTGTTCGCACCTTCGTACTGGAGCTCTGTTTACGCTACTGTTTACTTTCTATTAAATTCACAATAACTCTGCATTTGCTCCCAGCTTCGCTTCACTCAAACAAGTACATGGCAACTTAAACCGGACACTGTTGGGCTATAGGGAAACCCAGTCAGATGAAAAAAGAGCAGCTGGAGTAGAAGAAAAGTAAAGTTGGCCTTGTTCACAGCACACCTAAAAACATCTCCATACCAGGAGTTCCCGATGGGTTGTGCTGGCAGGGGATGCGAACTTTACAGTGGGCTGTATTTAGTACCAGAAGAACAAACAGGGATATAAAATACACAAATTTGATGTTAATAATCTCATAAATATTATCAATAATATGCCTGCCACATGAACTGCTGAAGGTTTCTCCCAAAACAAAATAGTGATCACTGTAGTATTGCTTGTTGTAACGATTGGACACAGGATTTATATATAAAGGTGTTTAATATGGTTCTGAAACACCAAATAATAATGCAGGGTAGAGATAAGACAAGCAGTTCATAGATGTGGTCCAGGCTAGAGTCAGAGCACAAATCAGATAGGCAAAGGCACAGGTCCAAAATCCAAATGTAGAGACAAGACAGAACAGGGTCGATGCACGGGTAGTCACAGGCAACAGTACAAGGCAGGATCCAAACTCTTAGACGAAGGACACAGTCGATACACAGTCAATCTCAGGCAAAGGTACTAGGGGCAGGCAGATCTCGGTAGTCAGAGGAAAAACACAGGTCAATACACAGTAGTCAGGATATTTCAATAAACGCTTAGTAGGACTGGAAATAGTACAATACCTCGCAAGAAGGAAGTCAAACCGGCATGCCTATATACTGTGTGAGCTTGTGTGCATGTGTTTTGAATTCCATTGATTGTGATCTAGACAGTGTGCTGCGTTTATGTGTGTGAGGGTCTTGAGTGTTTACGGTGTCAATCCTGGACTGAGTGGAATTTGGGTGACTGGATCTTACACTTGTGTCCAGAATATCATATCTGTTAAACTGCCTCCTCTTGCTATTGTCACATTTCTGTTAAAACACTTGAGCAGGCCTTACAGTGGCATAAAATCTATTTTTTTCCTAGGTTGAGAATGCTACAGCTACTGGTTTAGTTCTCATTATGTGAGCTGGACGAGAATAAGCTCTGGTGCTTATCTGACAGGAGGCACGCTGGCCAAAGCTCTTCTGATAGGCACCTCTTCAGGATAATGACAAATCAAGTGAAAAGGGTTGGATTGTACAAATAGAATTTCCAAGATAAAGGGTTGTCAAGTCTAAATAATATCCAAAATTACTTACACCAAACCATGATTTTAAACCATCTAGTGTTAAAATTTAACAAGTGAAAAAAATTTAATTTACCAGGTGCAGAGATTGAGCTAAATTAATTGATCTCCAATTGGTGACTTGTGTCTTTTTTGCTATGAAAGCGGTGTGTGTTTGTGACGTGTGTTGTTGGTTTTTATTTATCTATACAGTATTGTTCAGATTGAGTACAACATGGATAGCTACGATATCCACACAATTATGTATGCATAATTGTTAGGGTTTTGAACTGCATGAAAATAGTCAGATTCAAGTTAGAAAGTCAGTCAGATATTCTCCCCCAAGCAAGTGATGTTGCTATGGTAACTAAAACTTTATGTCTTGGTCACAAAATTAAAAAATGCATCAGTATACCATGTTATTTCTAACTCGGAATACATACTGTACATTATTTGAGAAACCTTTGTCAAACATATTTAATCTGAGTAAATAAGTAATATCTACCTGTCACATACTTGGATGGTGATTGTGTGTTGGTGGTTGAGGATGGAAGACCAAACAGGGAGTAGAGTTCTTCAGATTTATTTCAAACTCCCACCGACAAATATTAACTACTAAAGGTATTTCTTCCTGAATTGCTAAATGGAAATAGATTGGAGTTGCACAACGTATATATCACTGATACTATGCTCATATCGCAGCATAGTACGCGATTGTAATATACACTCACCCAAATGATTATTAGGAACACCATACTAATGCTGTGTTTGACCCCCTTTCGCCTTCAGAACTGCCTTAATTCTATGTGGCATTGATTCAACAAGGTGCTGAAAGCATTCTTTAGAAATGTTGGCCCATATTGATAGGATAGCATCTTGCAGTTGATGGAGATTTGTGGGATAGACATCCAGGGCACGAAGCTCCCGTTCCACCACATCCCAAAGATGCTCTATTGGGTTGAGATCTGGTGACTGTGGGGTCCATTTTAGTACAGTGAACTCATTGTCATGTTCAAGAAACCAATTTGAAATGATTTGAGCTTTGTGACATGGTGCATTATACTGCTGGAAGTAACCATCAGAGGATGGGTACATGGTGGCCATAAAGGGATGGAAATGGTCAGAAACAATGCTCAGGTAGGCCGTGGCCGATGCCCAATTGGCACTAAGGGGCCTAAAGTGTGCCAAGAAAACATCCCCCAAACCATTACACCACCACCACCAGCCTGCACAGTGGTAACAAGGCATGATGGATCCATGTTCTCATTCTGTTTACGCCAAATTCTGACTCTACCATCTGAATGTCTGAACAGAAATCGAGACTCATCTGACCAGGCAACATTTTTCCAGTCTTCAACTGTCCAATTTTGGTGAGCTCTGTCAAATTGTAGCCTCTTTTTCCTATTTGTAGTGGAGATGAGTGGTACCCGGTGAGTTCTTCTGCTGTTGTAGTCCATCCGCCTCAAGGTTGTGCATGTTGTGGCTTCACAAATGCTTTGCTGCGTACCTTGGTTGTAACAAGTGGTTATTTCAGTCAAAGTTGGCCTCCTATCAGCTTGAAGCAGTCAGCCCATTCTTCTCTGACCTCTAGCATCAACAAGGTGTTTTCTCCCACAGGACTGCCGCATACTGGATGTTTTTCCCTTTTCACACCATTCTTTGTAAACCCTAGAAATGGTTGTGCGTGAAAATCCTAGTAACTGAGCAGATTGTGAAATACTCAGACCGGCCCGTCTTAAATCCCCTTTCTTTCCCCTTTTGACATTCAGTTTGGAGTTCAGGAGATTGTCTTGACCAGGACCACACCCCTAAACGCATTGAAGCAACTGCCATGTGATTGGTTGAGTAGAAAATTGCATAATGAGAAATTGACCGTGTGTTCCTAATAATCCTTTAGGTGAGTGTAGAGCGTACGCCTACTCAACAATACACAGGATACTTACCTTAGGACTCATAACGTGGAGAAGACACAGATCAGTAAAATATGTTGCAAGAGAGCGCAATCACCGGAACACTGAACACCTGCACCAGGTCATTCACATCATCATTAAGCAGTACTGATAGCCAGCCTCTTTGGGAGGTATTGTTTCTCTTTTCGAGCGTACTAAGCATTATATCCTGACTAAGCTATTGTGTATTGACCCATTTCTGTTTTCTTCCTGACCCCTGAGATCGCCTATGATTCTGTACCTTTGCCTGAGTGTTACCTGTGTATCGACCCTGCTACCAGTTCCCAGTTTTAACGAGATCGGATCCTGAGTTTGTACCTCCACCAGAGCCTGCCTGTGTACCGAATCCTTGCCTGTTTGACTATGTCCTCGCTCTGTACCTTTGCAAATCAGGATACTGTTTGTATATGTGAACATTCTGCTCATTGTTGGGAATTACTGGCATTAAACAATCCTTTTGTACATTCCTGTCTCCAGTCGTGACAACGATGGCAAAAATACCTTACTGAATACAAATTAAAATGTACTGTTTTACCATAAATTCCCTGATTGCTATGTGACAGTGGGAAAAATGTATTGCTTGTTTCCCGAAATTAGAGACCTGAATGTTAATCACAATACTTGAAATGTCTGCTTCGGACAAGTAGTTTTTGCTGCAGGACAAGTAAAACACCAGACTTGTCCAGAGGACAAGTGGTAAATAAAGTCAACCGTGAACTACTTGCAAAAAACTGTAGTCTGCAACATTAAAACCTGCCAGTTTATGCCACTGCAACTGGAAGAGACGGTGTACAGTATGTATAGTTATGTATGGTAACTATTCTCTTCAGTGTTTCTGTCAGCTTCTCTTGGCATAGCTCACGTGCTGCCTTCTCAGGACTGGGATGTCAGAGTATCAGATACAATTCCACCCAGATTGGATTTTACTGTGTCAACTCAGGAAAATAGACGCCTTCTTTCTCGGTATAGCCTGTGGAAGATTTTATTTCTCTTCAATGCGTTCATTTCTCTGAGGGATACACTGTGAATGCCTTGTTATCACAGTGGTTACACATTCACAAGGGAGATATTTAGCTGTCGGCCTTCCCCTGAAAGCAAGTTAGCGTCCAGCATACTGACACATTAAAACACTATTCAATACGGTTTGTTGACATTGTGGTGTACTGGGGTTCTATATTTCTTATACTTAAGATTGCCCCTGTTCGGCCACTGTACATAAGCACCCCTAGTGGGCAGGTTGCTCTTGTACTGTGTCTTTAGGTTTTCAGATTAAGACTGACGGTAACTGCATCCTGTCCATTAATTTATTAAGGCTTACCTTGTTAATAAGACATAACAGACATGACTGCAGACTTGTCAAAACATATGAACACAAACTAGCCTATACAACAAAACAAATATTCTACCACCAGACACCTGCCACCTGACAGCTGGATTGATTTCAGCTGAGACACCTCTGCAGGGCTCTCACAAACTTTCAAAGGTTTTAACTTATTTCCTTTGAAAATTAATTATTCTGCTTTATATGTGCCAGTTTGTTTTCCTTCTGAAAAATTCTTAAGAATGATTATTGTTTGAATGTTAAATTGCTAGCTGTTTCTGATTGGCTGCTGTTTGTTTTCCTGGAAAACAAATACATCTGTTGTTATTCATTCAATTGTGATTTTTAGATTATTTTTGATGATAACAATAGTAACATCAATAATAATCAACAATAATGATAATAATATTTAATATTCAGGGCAATTAGCCTACATCTTATTTGATGGGGGGTGGTAAAGGACATGGATAATCAATACGGGAGCGCTGGCCTAAAAAATGTTGGGAACCACTGGGTTAGAGTAATTATACAATCTGCTCTACAGAGCTGTGGAGGTTTTGAAAGTAAATTTTGTCACCTCACACAGAACATCAGGCGGGTTTAATTCAATATCCTTTGCAAATGCAAATAATAAATAACATTTTCAAATTCCTTTCCAACATTGTTATGTGGTACTCTGTGGGTACCCGCCCTATAAGAGCTTAGGCCAAGTTAATTGATTAAGATACCTAAGAGCTGCCACACAACGCCACCTAGATGTGATGAAGGAGTCAGGGAACTCCAGATATATAAATATGTAACTAACTTAATTAAAAAATAGGTTATTTTATTGGAGGGAGAGCAGTTATGGACAATCACAGAGAGGCAGATGCTGAATTGAAATAAACCCAAAAATATATATTGAAATACAATAATTTGAAATTATTCAGATTCTAGCGAGCCTGATGTCCACCAGTCTCCTGCCCAGCGTCGGTCAAATGGCCTGTATGCTCTCTCAAATCCTTCTCGTCAGGACACACTGTCTTCCACCTCTATGTTCTGAGGGCAGGAGAAAGCTAGCCAGAATGGTGTTCCAAAATAAGAGACTAAAACAACTACGGAACTAAAAGGCTGAAACAGCTAATGAAAGGGAGTCTAAAAAGGACGTTACTAACACAGATTAAACAGTAATGACAGCAAGGCGGCGGACACCACACTGTACTCAGTTGCGAGGCACAGCATGCCACCCAGGACCCACGACCAACACTTCCCATGTAACAAGTTCAATCCCCCCACTTTTAACCATCTCAGGGTTATACTCACAATTTTCCTGGGCATGTAAGTGGTGCCACCCTACTGACCCAGGAGTTGAGGAATAGCCGTCGTGCTCCTAGTGTTGCCGTGCTACATGGTCGTCACTGGCCAGTAGTCTGCCTTCCAACTCCACAGCATCCGTACAGGCATGTCGTCAGTTGCCTTCCTTGAACCGTAATTTCCTCCACCTGCCGTTTGTAATTTGCCACTCGTTCTTTGTCAGTGGAGACTGTGTTCTAAGAACACAGTCTCCACTGACAAAGATAGAATGGTTCAGAGCTTCAACAGTCACTCTGTCAGTGCTGGCCACACATCTGAATCTGTCATGCTGATTCCTGCAGCCAACATTGCTGTACTTGCCCCATGCTGTAGAGAACCCCATGTTTTGTCTTTAAGACAAAAGAGTTGTAGAAGGAGCTGTAAAAGTCTGGACGCTTCCCTGTCAGGACAAAATAAAATAAAATCCTTATCTTTATTCACAATGTTACAGTGCATTGCGAAAGTATTCTGCCCCCTTGAACATGTCAACCTTTTGCCACATTTCAGGCTTCAAACATAAAGATATAAAACTGTAATTTTTTGTGAAGAAGCAACAACAAGTGGGACACAATCATGAAGTGGAACGAAATTTATTGGATATTTCAAACTTTTTTTAACAAATAAAAACGGACAAATTGGGCAAGCAAAATTATTCAGCCCCTTTACTTTCAGTGCAGCCAACTCTCTTCAGAAGTTCAGTGAGGATCTCTGAATGATCGAATGTTGACCTAAATGACTAAAGATGATAAATAGAATCCACCTGTGTGTAATCAAGTCTCCGTATAAATGCACCTGCTCTGTGATAGTCTCAGAGGTCCGTTGAAAGCACAGAGAGCATCATGAAGAACAAGGAACACACCAGGCAGGTCTGATATACTGTTGTGGAGAAGTTCAAAGCCAGATTTGGATACAGAAAGATTTCCCAAGCTTTAACCATCCCAAGGAGCACTGTGCAAGTGATAATATTGAAATGGAAGGAGTATCAGACCACTGGAAATCTACCAAGACCCGGCCGTCCCTCTAAACTTTCAGCTCATACAAGGAGAAGACTGATCAGAGATGCAGCCCATGATCACTCTGGATGAACTGCAGAGATCTACAGCTGAGGTGGGCGAGTCTGTCCATAGGACAACAATCAGTCGTATACTGCACAAATCTGGCCTTTATGGAAGAGTGGCAAGAAGAAAGCCATTTCTGAAAGATATCCATGAAAAAGTGTATTTTAAAGTGTGCCACAAGCCACCTGGGAGACACACCAAACATGTGGAAGAAGGTGCTCTGGTCAGATGAAACCAAAATTTTACTTTTTGACAACAATGCAAAACATTACGTTTGGCGTAAAAGCAAAACAGCTCATCACCCTGAACACACCATCCCCACTGTCAAACATGGTGGTGGCAGCATCATGGTTTGGGCCTGCTTCTCTTCAGCAGGGACAGGGAAGATGGCTAAAATTGATGGGAAGATGGATGAAGCCAAATACAGGACCATTCTGGAAGAAAACCGGATGGAGTCTGCAAAAGACCTGAGACTGGGACGGAGATTTGTCTTCCAACAAGACAATGATCCAAAATATTAAGCAAAATCTACAATGGAATGGTTCACAAATAAACATATCCAGGTGTTAGAATGGCCAAGTCAAAGTCCAGACCTGAATCCAATCAAGAATCTGTGGAAAGAACTGAAAACTGCTGTTCACAGCTGTTCTCCATCCAACCTCACTGAGCTCGAGCTGTTTTGCAAGGAGGAATGGGCAAAAATTTCAGTCTCTCGATGTGCCAAACTGATATAGACATACCCCAAGTGACTTACAGCTGTAATCGCAGCAAAAGGTGGCGCTACAAAGTATTAACTTAAGGGGGCTGAATAATTTTGCATGCCCAATTTTCAGTTTTTTATTTGTTAAAAAAGTTTGAAATATCCAATAAATTTTGTTCCACTTCATGATTGTGTCCCACTTGTTGTTGATTCTTCACAAAAAATGACAGTTTCATATCTTTATGTTTGAAGCCTGAAATGTGGCAAAAGGTTGAAAAGTTTAAGGGGCCGAATACTTTCACAAGGCACTGTATATGAATCAGTCATTGTGTCGATAGTTTTTTCAGTGTCAAGAGCGAATTGGAAAGTAAGCAGTAAGGTCCATGTTCATATGACAATTAGAAACATGAAATTTGAAACCTGCTGCATACTGTTAATTCACAGGTATTATGCTGGGAAGGATGGGGCCTAATGGCAGTGCCTTGGTCAACTTCTGCCAGAGTCTTAATGAGGCTGTCCTAAAGATTGTTGCTATTGTAATTTGGTAAGGACTTGACTGCTCCATAGCTACTCCAGAATGCATGTTCATTGTGAGCACACTTTACCGGTTAAGAATTATTTCATACATGTTCATTACATATGATTTTATTCAATATTTTCCACATCTACCTCTTGACCTATCCAGGTACTTCCCATTCGGCATTGTGTTTCTGGTAGCTGGTAAGATACTAGAGATGAGCGACCCATCGGCCATGGGTAAGAAGCTGGGATTCTACGCCGTCACAGTGGTCTTTGGCCTGATCCTCCATGGCCTCTTCATTCTACCAGCCATGTATTTCTTCATCACCAAGAAGAGCCCGATCGTCTACATCCGGGGAATTCTGCAGGCCCTACTCATTGCTCTGGCAACATCATCCAGGTAAACAACTAAATCTACTGTACCTTGACATTAACCAAAACTCTAACTCATCATCTACACTGGGGACATTGGTAAATCTTAATTTAATGACCATATGCATAATGCATTATACATTATCATACAATCATTCATATTGCAATATAATACAATAATAAATCATTATAACCATAGGTATTGACACTCATGAAGACTCAGTCCTGTATACCATTACTCATAATGCTTTACAAGTATATTTATAATCACATATAACATACAGCAACATAGTGCTTTATAATGGCTGGTAATGTTTTTCTCAAAGATCAAACAGCATTATAATGATCGTTCCCTCTTAAAAACATTGGTTCAATTAAGAACCAATTCAGGTTCTCCAGAGCAATGTCATATGAGAACAGTTTTTAGTTTCTATTAAGGACAATTTTTTTAGGGTATATAAAGAACCTTTTCAGGCAAGGTGTTTTATAGAACCATTTTCAGTGTAACTTGAAACCTGTAACGATCCCCCCTAAGGGGATCGTACAGGTTCAATGTATTGTGTGTTTTGAGTTGCTCCCCTGTTGGTATTGTTGAGGTTTCTCTCCCGTATGCATTGTTTTGGTTTCAGTTCCCGCTACTCTCATCACATAGTTTTCCCTCAGCCTATAGATAATCGGTATTCTCTCAATCATTCACAGATGTTTTCATTTTACCCTCATTAAGTCCAGTATTTAGTTTGATATTCCTCTGTCGGTTATTGGTAATTTCATTCTGTGTTGCGTGTCCTCATATTACTATTTCGTACTGTTTGCCCCTCACGGCAGTATTCTTTTGTAAAAGAGTGTTTCCGTATTAAACACCGTTTTGAGATTGAAGACCTTCGCATTGGTCTCGTTACTACACGCACCATGAATGGATGTTGTGACAAAACCCCCAATACATTGTTTCTGAAAGAATTGTTTATGGTTCTTCATGGCATTTCCTTAAAAATGCTTCTATTAGAAACCTTAAAACAAATGGTTCTTTACAGATCCTGTTTTAATAAACTCCGATATTGGTTCTAGGTACAGTGTATCTACATTTTAGTGGTTCTAGTGGGATCTTTAATTGGTTGCTAGCAGGACTTTTATAAAGGCTTCTTCTCTGATAATGATTGGTTCTAGTAAGATTGGTTCTAGTAAGATCTTAATTTTAATGGTTCTAGTGAGATCCAATATTGGTTCATAACACAACCTTTCATAAAGGGTTCTCCTGCGATCTCATATTGGATCTTGGGAGATCTCATTGTCATTGGTTCTTCATACATCTCTTATCAGTTCTGAATGAAACCTAAATGTAAGGTTTCTTCATATATATAGATTCTGGGAAGATCTCAGTTTTATTGATTCCGCATGGATCTGATATTCATTCTGACTTAAACATTTATTTAAATTGTTCTTTATAAATCCTATATTGGTTCCTGGGAGAACTTATTGTCAGTGTTCCTTTGACAAAAGTGTAAACAACATCAGAATCAATTCTATATATATAATCCTATACAACAATTACATCATTTCCAATATGATGTTCATAAAAATGTAAGTAGTTAACAGACTTAGGATCAATCAATCAATAACATTTATTTTTACATAACAAGTGACGGTGATTACACAGACACACTGCGCTACCTCAGAATAATAAGGTTTTATATGCGTTCAGATCAGTTCTGAGATATTGAGGTTTAAAGTTTTAACATTGCAAATAGTAAAACTGACAAATGGAGCACATTTCTTTATAGCACCAGAGTTACATACACCATGAATGTATTCTACATCTGATATACCAAAATTCTACATTAATTGTTAATTAGGGTTTTTGAAACAGGTCAATTGTAGATAGTTTTTAGAACTATAAGGTTCTAACAGCCGCCTTGAAATTATAATGTTCTATCTTCAAAAACAGAAAAAGGAACAATGATTATCATAGAATTTGAACACTTTACATATACATATTGTTGTAATGTTCAATTTATATAAAACAAAGTTTATTTTTATTGGTTAATATGTTAAATCTTCATGCATCCTTGCACTTACTGCTTTAACACAATATTTTTCCAGTGCATAATTTTTCCTTTCATCCTTCTTACTCGGGATAACAGTAAGTAAATGAATGATTTTAAAAGATCTGATGCAGATCTGGGCCCGGTTCCCCGATAACGTTCACTCTTAGCCCGCTAAGAAGACTCTAAAAGATATATCTTACAGAAGTTGTTTATGTTCGTAAGTGTGTTCCCCGAAGTCTCCCTTAGGAAGCTTCTTAACACGTCGCACTTAAGCTGCCTCTTACGTGCGACGTTACAAGGCGCTGTCCCAAGGGAAGGTGCTGAATGTGTTGTC
>JACXGM010002652.1:0-45706 GCA_016801145.1 Umbra pygmaea | reverse complement strand
TCTCTCTCTCTCTCTCTCTCTCTCTCTCTCTCTCTCTCTCTCTCTCTCTCTCTCTCTCTCTCTCTCTCTCTCTCTCTCTCTCTCTCTCTCTCTCTCTCTCTCTCTCTCTCTCTCTCTCTCTCTCTTTCTCTCTCTAGGGACACACTGGGAGCTCAGGAGCAGATGGGTGGCTGGTGATGATATGTTGTTAAAAATAAAGATTCCTATTAACCCGTTGTCAACTAGCATCCTCTCTCTCACACCCCCTCTTTCTCTTCTTCTAGCACCGCCCACGCAAACTTCATAACATAGATGCAGCACTGTTCTGATATATAAAGGCACTGTGCAAACAGTCGCCTGACTGTCTGTCCCATGCAACTGAGCCCCGACCCTAAAAACATAATATTTAATACATGATCATCAGCAAGATGGACCCTGCATTATGCATGACTTGTAAGCAGACATAAATAATGAATGAAAACTGCAATGTTGCGGTAACTTTCATGCAATTATATAAAGGGATACTTTGGTATTTTGCAATAGGATCCTTTTTCTAATTCACCAGCATTAGATATCCTCATGGATTCCATTTTATTATCTTTGCATGCAGTTTGAGGGAAGTTTAATAGCACTGACTAAAAGTCTATGGTATCTGCTATTATGTTATAACAGACTTCCAGTCTGTGTGCTTTTGCTAGTTTGCATTAGTTCCAGAAACTACCTTTATGTTCCCGGATACTGGAAAATGAGAAATGTCAATTGGTTTCAACAAATGCATCTAACCCATGATAGCGGATAAAGGACCTTGTAGCCAGAATCCCAAGTCATTTAAATTTAAATTTTTCTTATGGTTTTTGTCGTTTTCAGCTGAGTAAGCTCAGTGACTTTCTGTCTATCAATAATTAAGGGCAAGACAAGAAGGAAAAGCTGTGGGATCAAAAGAAATATCCAGGCCAGCTCTGTTGGTGAAGATACAAACAGAGAAAGAGAGAACGTAGCAGGAGCGAGTTAGTACTTTATGGGAGTCTGTCCTGTCCTGTCATAGTATAGCAAGCAGGTTACCTTAAAGATACAAGAGTTGAATTAAAGGACAGAAAACCCTCCTGACATTATGAACTACGCTATTCCCCACTTAACAGCCACACTGAAATGACTTCAACACACACAGCTACTTATATGTCAGCTTTACCCCCTAAAGGTTAATCAGAATCTTGCCTTCAAACTCATCTTCCATATCGGGCTCTGCCAGACTGTCAACTTTTAAAACTTCAGAGGGATTCTAAAGTGGGCCAGGGAGAGAGTGTGGAGAGCTGATACTTTGAAAGAGAGTCCAGTAGCAGTGAGGGGTCCCTTCTAAAAAGGGGAAACCGATTTTTGTCACAGCAATAATATATTCATCTATTTTTTTTCCAGGAGGTATTGCTTTAAGCCCCCATATTGCAGAGAGCTCTCAGGTTTGTGTCAGGAGAGACAATACCCCCTCTGGGTGAAGGAGTTCCATTCATAGCACCTCAATAGCCCCGCTGAGGGAGCCAGAGAATGGGTGAGAAAAGCCCTGGCGAGAGAAAAGAGACGGGAGTTAGCACACAATGCACACGGCCTCTTTCATTCTCTGATGATATTGATTAAAGGGCTGAGCAGAGTGTACCTACCTGACGCGCTCTATTGTGTGCCTTTGTATGGAGATAAGGAGTAGGGTAGGTTGGGTTCGGGAGCCAGCGATATCAATGTGGCCCTTGGTCCTCTGCCGAGAGCTCCAGCTGACCCACGGCCCCCTACCTCCTCACACTGCGCTACTCCACCACAACAGTTCCCAGCATGCATATTACCCAACTCTACTTTGTGTACTGTACATTTTCACAACAACCGGCTACATTGTGCTACTTTTACCGGCGGGTATGTCCGAAGAAAACCTGAACTCAGTCGCATATTTCACACTAAAAACTTTATCAGATCATCCAGTGAATGGTTAATGTGGGAAAATTGTTTATCATCTCTCCCTCCCTCCCCACACCCCATCACTGGTCCTGATAACACCTCCCCCATTCCTTCTACAAACACACAAACACACACACACACACAAACACACACACTCCCACTACTACCACTTCTTTTCCAAGACCTCCACAGCCATCCACTTCAGTCACTCGCATCCCAGACACGCACCAGGCCACACACACACACACACACACACACACACAGACATACGTTACAGATGTGTGCTTACCTCTGTTCCATTCATGCTGCTCACTTGCCAGTGATCTCTGAACTGCTGCATTGGACAAGACGAGAGACAAGAGAGGGGGTGAAGGGGAGGAAAGGAATGAGGTGAGGAGAAGAGGAGGGAAGCTTCACTTACGGTCTGGCTGACATTGACATAGAGATCACAGCTCCTGTAGGACACGGACGAGGTTCCACGTGTGACTGAGTGTGACCTGCGCGTACCCAATGCTGTGCTGTGGAACCAGACTGTACCGACCGGGGCTGCTGGATACCTACTAAAGCAGAGACCCGGGGGAAGTAAGAGGGCATTCAACATCAACCTGAGTGTCAGACCCGAGCTCCTCCTCCCGTCCGTCTCTCATCCTTCCCTCGTCCATCGCTCTTCTCATCCCTCGTTTTCTGCTCTGGAGTGAGAGAGTCTGTCTACGCTCTTGAGGTAAGGAAAAGCATGTTGTCTTTGTCAAGTGCCTGTGTGTGTGTGTGTGTGTGTTTGTGCGTGCACATCAACTCGAAGGTGTTCACATCGATGAACAAGTCTGTATGTAATTCAAACTTCAGAGAACAGTCCCAGGAGGCTGGAGGAGGCGGTGTGAGGGTTTGGAGTACTTTGCGCTTGTTGTCGGTGGGACATATTTATGACGCATATACAGTAGTAAAGCATTTAAGACTTTTTTCAGGTTTTTATTTACATCCTTTCTAACAAAGCTAGACAAAGCTTGTCTGTCAATAATGTTTTTTCTGGCTCTCAGTTGGTCAACATGCATTTTTCTGTCGCTGTGTCAGCCTTTATCTCAGCTTATACCTCAGCCTATATCCCAGCTTGTTCTTCTATCTCCCCGTAAGAGTTTAGGTAAATGTGGTTGTGTATTTGGGAGTGTTTCCGGATGAAAACAAGACATGTAACTGTGGATGGCAAGAGTAAAAGATTCATCAAGTGTGTGTGTCATTTTTTCTGTGTGTGTGTGCGTGCATGTTTGTGTGTGTGCATGCATGCGTGCGTGCATGTGTGTGCGTGTGCAAGTGAGAAAACGGGTGTGTGCGAGTGAGAGAAATTAAGTGGGAGATAGGGGACACTAACTCTCTATCATAGTGGTAGGAGGCTATGACATCCTATTAAATTCCACCCCCCCGACATATCATGTTATTCTAACCACTCTCCCCATCCCATATTGGTGTGGGTAAACCACATCCTTCGGGGACCTACCCATGACATTTAATCTGTCCCTCCAGCCTCCTCAGAAGAGGCAGATGGGACCCCTGAATCCAGGGCAGAAGACATCTGACACAGTGTCTTCACTGATAACATACAGGAGGACTGAGCTCGCTGAACCTGACTCCCGGCTGAGAAGGCTGATGAGAGATAGCGTCTACGCAAGAGAAAAAAGGAGACGGATTAGAGTAAATTTGCAATTAGTGGATCAGCTGACAAACAATGAAAACAGACCAAAATCAAGACATTAGTAAGCGTTTACTACAGAAGAGATAGAGGGTGATGGACACGATAATAAATCACTTCTCCTTTGGAAGTAAAGTCAGGACCATGAGGACTGTGAGTAAAGCAGTGTATTTATAGAGAGCGTTGGTTAAGTTAACTGAGCTCTCTCGCTCGCTCGCTCTCTCTCTCTCTAGGACCCTTTCTCCTTATGAAAATTCAATTGGCTGTAATTTGCAGAGGAGCCTAATGCATATTTTATCAGCAGGCACATTTTGGAGAAACAAGCGGCAGGCAAATCTTTTGGTGAGCATCTTTATCGAGACCGTATTGTGTGAGAGAAGGAAAAGGAGGAAGGGGTTGATGAGAAAGAAGAGAGAAGTGTACAGAGAGAGAGAGATAGAGAGAAGGGGACAGAGAAAGATAGAAAAGGGGAAAAGAGAGGATGTTGGTAGGATGAAGTGAGCGGAGTGATGGGGTGTCAGAGGTCTGGTTAATGTATGTATGTGGCACCAGTTATGAACCCATTAGACGCAGAGCTGTAGTGATCACCACTCAGATCTTTTGCTGTGCCTCCTCCATCACACTTTCTCCTACTTCCACCTCACAATCTCTGGCTCTCCATTTCTCATTTTCTATTACTCTGGACCCCATCCTCCCCCTCCTCTCATCGCATTCTCAATCTCCCTCATCCCCCCTCTCAGTCCCTCTCATCTCTCCCTCTTTGAATCTCACTCACTCCCCCTCCCTGGCTTCCTGTCTCACTGTAAAAGCTTTATGGGTTGTTCACTCCTATAATGAGATCCTCCACACTTTGTGGTGATGCAGCTGTTGTTGAGTTTGGGACTTGGAGGTCCCAGGGCCTGATCAAAACTCAGTTGCATCTGCTAGGCGCCTACGTACTGTTGTCATCTGATCTCCGGGGCACAGTCTTGAAGCCGACAAACACCTCGAGAAGCAGACGTTTTTTGAAGACATTCACTTTGAATGAAATTTTCTTTTCCTCTGGGGACCAGAGACGAGACCTGTAATCATTTGTACATATCATCCCAAAAGTTAGAACAGGAAGAGAGAAAAACAGCCCATTCTAAAAACTTATTGCAGCTTGTCTTTTGTCAAAAGTATCTGTCTCTAACTGAATTATCCTGAAGCACCTCCAGGTGTTTTATCGTTCCAATCAGCATCTCAACTGGAAAGGCTCCTTTTTTTATCATGGAAAAGCAAAACCAACACAAACTGGAGTGTGTGTATGTGTGTGTGTGTGCGTGCATGTGCATATGTGTATATAGATAGATAGATAGATAGATAGATAGATAGATAGATAGATAGATAGATAGATAGATAGATAGATAGATAGATAGATAGATAGATAGATAGATAGATAGATAGATAGATAGATAGATAGATAGATAGATAGATAGATAGATAGATAGATAGATAGATAGATAGATAGATAGATAGATAGATAGATAGATAGAAATTGATATACAGGTATAGAGATAGATTATGGATATAGATCAGTGAATACCTTGATATGAGATAGACATATGGATAGATTAGATAGATTATCAATTTCAATACAAATAAAGTACATATTTATACAAAATTGATAGGATTAGATGAACAGATAGATGCCATATAGATAGATATTCTGAGGAACCCACTTCTGAAACCCACTTCTCGCTTTGAAAGTCACAGGATGAGTGATTTTTCACCAAGTGTCAAGCTGCGCTATACAAATCTGATAGTTATATAGCATGGCAATTTGCTATCCTGCATGAATAATTCTGTGTGAATAGCAGAACTGTTTCCTCATATCAGTGAATCATCTGCTGCTAGTCCTCTTTAGGACTTCATTAATGGCAGGAGAAGAACTGTATGTGACAGAACTGATGGATGCTTTTGACCTTTTCCCTGTGCTTTCATTCCCAGAGAGAGAGCAGACTGGTGACTGTGTGAATGATGGCATCACATGCCCTGTCCTGGTATTTCTGCCTAAGCGTGGCTGTCCTCTGTAGCCCGCCCTGGCCCCAAGGACATTCAGCTCTGGCCCCTGAGAATGAGGTGCCACTCCGCCCCACAGCCTGGCTGTCTAATGGGAAGGTGACACCAATACATCTGCCCAAAGGGCACACCCGGAGGTACAGTATAAAGAAGTGTCAGGACAGTATTGAACACCAAGGGCCATATTTTAATGATCTAAGTGCATGGCGTGAAGCGCATGGCGGAAGTGCGCTTTGGGCGTGTCCAAATCCACTTTTGCTACAGCGGATAAAAGGGTTTATGTGCCGGGTGCATGGTCTAAAATGGTTGTACTAAGTGTCTTCATTAATTCAGGAAAATTCACCCAGAATTATCCTGAACACATCTTCCTGTTAGACCAGCACTCCCATGGGCGCAAAAATGGGCGTAGGTGCATTTGCTATTTAAACAACGTGGGCGCCTGACGGGAAATTGACAACTGCGTCGGTCTTAAACTAGCAAAGACACCTGCGTTCAGACTTTGCGCTGCATTGCGCCGGGTGCAAGATAGGGCCCCAAATGTTTATATTCCATCTACCACACTAATAATTAAATCATTATCCCATATAAATGTATACTTTTAAAATATCTAGAAATACATTTTTTTCAGATTTTGTAAGCTGGTCACCGAAAGAGAAAGTAGTTCCGTTGTCACAGCTTGAAATTCTATAAACAGCACCTTTAAGACGAACCTGCATGGCAATCCAAAACCTCTGGTTCCTCATGACAACTGACAGTCAATTACATTTGTGCTATTGGCTCTCAGCTCTAACCATTAACCAAAATTAAAAAATGGGTTGCAATTGTTTTTGTGCCTTCACATTTTGACCAGCAAATAATCATATTTTATTAGTTAATTTGGCCAGTCTCACTGATTGTTTAAGCTAGTTTGTATTAGACATGTAAATATATATTATATACATTTAAACAGTGTTATATGAACACATTTTAAAACCTAGTGCCCCATTGTCTCAAAATGAATGTTTTTGACCCCTATGTTTGGTGAATGTTTATTTGTGCTCATGTATCCCAAAGCAGTTTGCTTTTCAATCATTTTATTGGTCCCAAAACTGACACCTGGCCTGGAGCATTGCAACTTTCTTTAATATCTGAAAAGAAATTAAAAATAAAAAAACAATCTTCAAAACTAATATAAATATTTTCATAGAATATAATGTATACATTTTATTTCCATGGTTTATTCATAGTAGTTTGATGAAATGATGAGAAAAGTGAGAGAATAATAGTATGTTGCATAGGCTGATTTCAGTCTGCAAGCCAACATATTTATTTATTCTGTAATTACAATAGGCTATTTCCAAGGTGCTAAATTGAACTTTCTTCTGTATTCATTTGTGTGGCTTTGTGCAACAATGATAGCTTCAATTAGAGGTTCAGGCAATGAAAGTTGTATTTCTTGTTATTATTCTCCTACAGGCAACATTGTTGACAAATGCAATTTCCTCCATGGTCTCCTGGGTAACAAGGGTGTGTGTCCTCAATGTAACCTTCAAAGAGTGTCCAAGGGTGTGTCCTCAATGTAACCTTCAAAGAGTTCCCTAATGCCCACACGGTCAGACAACAGTGACACACAATTAACACACATAGTCATTACACATGAAGTGATGATATAAATACACACTTTAAAAACGATGACATGCTAATAAACTCAAGACAATATATTTCTTTTTAGGTCAGGGATTGATTGAATGTCATCTTTTGTTTTTTAATCATAAATACCTGCAAAGATCTACTTACACCATAGAACATACTAAAGAAACCACAAGCTTGCATTCAAATGGTACACAGATATCAGTCTGAGAAATATTTCTTTGGGGGGAAAATGGGCATTACAGCAAAAATAATTTGAATGCAATTTCAGCCAATTTTTACCAATAAGGCCAACAAGCAACAAGTTGTGTGTATTTCCTTACATTTCAACTTGTCATCACACAAAACAAACACAATATAACATCAAATGGAGATGCTTGAACTGGTTAAATTATACCTGGGCCCAATTTGAAGCCTATTCTGTACTGCTAGAAAGTCAACGTTTAAATGCAAGCTTGCAATTTCAGGCTACGTTGCAAGGCTTTTTGTACAAAATGTGAAAAATTAGACGGCATCCTGAAATCGTGCTCTCATAAATATCATTCTTACACGTAGTTACACTGATTTTTGTTGTTGTTATTTATCTGTTCCATTTGGATTTGTTAAAAAGGTTCCAATCATCAATTTGTGAATATGAATATGCAGCCTGAGTCTTGCCTTATGGTTGGCGTCCCTTAATGAAAAGGCAGTGGTTCAGTATAGGTTGTGGCCCTGCAGTCAGGAAGAGCCGGCCACTTGGCCCAGACTCGGCAGACCAGTGCCAGTTGTAGAGCTTTAATTCTGGGAGCTGTAAATTGGAGGATGGGGCTCCCCGTGAGCTGCAGTCTGTCCATCGATGCAGTCATGCATAACGAAACATAAGGACTATTTTTTTAAACATCCATTGGAGATGATTGGAATTAATCAATAAATTTAACCCTGTACCGGTATTGCCCTTGACAGCGTTAACATGGCACAGCTGTTGAGAAACCGTGTCAGTTTTTCCAGAAAATACAAATAAAAGAATGATGATACTTTCTAAGAAGTAAATATTTAGGAAACATGATAACATTTAAAAACTGAATAAATCACCTTGATGTGTATTGTTGGTATAAATTTTACAACTTACAGAAAACTGTCTTTATAAATAATGATGAATTCATGGTAGGTTACAGAGTGTGTTTGCATTTTTTATTTGATGTAGATGAACTGTTACATTGTAGAAGGAGACCAGAAGGTGTAAGCACACATACTGTATGTTGTGTTCATAAGTCTAAAACGTAGGCTGCCAGAGTGTGTATATAGTTCTTGGCCAGTGTTTTGTCATCACACGTTGGGGAACGTTATCCACTGTTGCAAGCCAATGAAAAATATTAATTCAGGAACAAGAGGTAATCTTCAGGGTATTCCAAAGTTAGGCTACTACAGCTGCTGTTGGATGGTGAATATCCATAGAAAAACATGGAATAATTACATCAACTGACATAACAATTCAAAACTAAGCACTCAGGTGGATTTGTACATTAAAGCCTTTTTTTGGGCTAGAACAAATAATGGATTTCCGCTTTCACCGAAATGATATGGAGGACCAAGTCTGCCAAAATAAGAAATAAATATATAATTAAATAAATTCCTAAAAACATAAATAAGCATACGAATAAATGCACAAAAAATGCGGTAAATAAATAAATGTAGGCAGTATTTAAATTATACAATGAGAGATAAATGTATATATCTCTTTTAATTAGCGTCTTTATTTTGTAATAATACCTTTGTAATAATTACCTTATTTATTTATTGTCCATTATAATGTTCAACTTTATTTATTAATTACTTATTTTTTAAATGAATTTATTTATGTGTATATTATAATATTTTTGTCTGTTTTATTCTTCCTTTGTATTTTTATACCTTATTTATTTCTTCAAAGCTATTTATTTATACCTGTACTTTACATTTCTGTATGCATTTCTGCCTCATTATACAAATGAGGAGGGGCTGTGTCTTAAGGGGTCAACTTCTGCCCATTAGTTGGTTATCATTATATCGCATTTTAATACGCTTTTTAGTAAAAAAATACATGAATAAGCAATATAAGCTCTTTTTCTGCAGGCTGTACTTCGTGCTGAAGAAAAAAACTGCGATGATGTCTGTGACGGTCAGTCCTTGTGATTTCCCGATTGAATGGACCCTCGCAGCCCGAAACATAAAAGACAAACCGTCTAAGAGTCTGCAATGTGAGTGGGAAACACTGCTTGACCATAAAAGCACATAAAACACTCTCACTCCTATTTTTATCGGTTCAACTTACTCGATAATCCAATTCAGATGGTAATTGTCCATTTATGCATTGCTACATTTGTACATTAAAAACTAAGCCAGGGTATGAATTTCTACAAGATATGAGAGATGGATTTACTTTACTTTAAAATTTTGTTTGCATACTTAACTTAACTGAAAATGTTTTCGAAATGTGTGGTCACCAGCAAAGCCCAAACTTTTATTTTCTCTAACAAACCTACTCATAAACTCATGAACTAATGTGTTTGAAATTCCCTGAAATAGTATTAAAATATTTTGGGCATGGTTAAATTAAGTGCATTGCAAAGCTTTACAAAATGTTATTAATGATTTTATTTTGGCGATTATTAGTAATAGTTTACTAATAAATAATGACTGGAAATGCAAATCTATTCAATTTAAAATACCAAATAGTAGTGTTTCAGAATTACTGCTATTATTTGCATGGTTCATACATTATTTTATTCATTTCTAAATCTTAAAAGTAACCTATAAAACAAATAGAAAGAGTACAGAAAATATAAATCATGGTCACCAGTAGGATATGAACTCACTTTACCTGATCATATTGGTCTTAATTAGGGACTTCCCAAAACTTGTGAACTCAGCAAGTAGCTGGAATGTAACTGTAACCCAATAGTACAGAAATTAATATTTGGTGGAATAATAATTGTTGTATAATAATTAGCTTTCATGCGTCTTGACATTCTCTCTACCAGTCTTTCACATTGATGTTGGGTGACTTTATGCCACTTCTGGCGATAAATTCCAGTGTCCTAATGAATGGGGAAACTGTTAGCTCATCCTACGAAGAGATGAAATAAAGATAAACTGGTTCCAGAATGATGGGAAGAGAACAGTATGGAGAAAGGAGGCAACTGCTCATGTTCCGAAGCGTTAAGGCATGGGCAGTATTAGGGCATGGGCATGAATGGCTACCAACGGAATTGGTTCCCTTGTATTTATTGATGACGTGACTTATTACAAAAACAGCAGGAGGAATTCTGAAGTGTTTATGGCTACATTATCTGCTCAAATCCAGCCGAATGCTGCAAAACTCATTGGATAGCTCTTCGTATTGAAAAATGGACAGTGACGAGAAGCATACTGGTTAAGCAACCCAATAGTTTTTTAAGGCGAATAATTGGAATATTCTAGCCTGATTCCACTTTCCTCTATTATTCGCTCAGAAAAATTCAAAAAGTGGACATGGCTATTCAAGGACTGGAACCAGGCAAGTAATGTTCACTAACAGCCAAGTCAAATGAACATGCATTTCACTTGCTGAAGGCAAAACATCCGAAGAACAAACAGAAACTGAAGACAGCTGAGGAAAAGGGCTTGCAGAGCATAACCAGAGAAGAAACTCAGCATCTGGTGATGTCTACGGGTTCCAGATTTCAGGCAGTCATTGACTGCCAAGGATTTGCAACCAAGTTTTAAACGCACAATTTAATTTAGGTTTGTTGTTTTTCCAAATACTTTTCAGCCCCTAAATTAATTATTTAATTTAAACTCCAACACCAATATGCTGTGGTAGACATTAATATAATATTCAAATACTTATGGACCTAACTGAACAATTGTTTTATTATGTTGGCTATTGTTTGGAACATTATGGTCTTTCTACTGGGTTATATAGAGATAGGAAACAAAATACATATATGAATATACGTATATTACATTTAAATTAATTAAGTTACTGAGGTGTCCGGTAAATTTCGTACATTGTTGAAGGTGTTGCCACCATCCCAGCTTCCACTCTCAATGTGCTTAGTTAAAACCAGTGGGTATTTTGAATGGGCAAACTTTGTTATGGACTTTTACAGTGACCGATCAGTCATTTGTAGTGTGAATCTAAGGTTCATCAATGTCTGCCTAAATTATTCACTTTGATTGCATTACATTTTGACATCCTTTTAAGTGAGGAGAAATTGAGAATGATAATAGTGAAAATAGGTGTTCAAAAATGGCACCCGGTTAGGGCATCTGACTGGCATCTGAATGCTCCCTGGTTCCAAGCCCCAACCACCACTGTGAATCCACAGTGAGCAAGACAGTTGACCCTACCCCCGCTTCCCCCTTTTCATTTCCTCCAAGTTGATGTTGTAAATAACAATTGTATCTTAATCAACCTAACTGGTTAAATGCTGGGAATAATTAATTATTGAAATGCAAGACTGTATTGTCAATAAGTATGAATGTAATTTCTGTCCAGTGAGTGTAAATATGTGAGCATGTTAATTATGAGGCAGAATATTCATGACCGTTGCTTAATGTTTTCTGCACAGGGAGTAGCAAGAAGAGTGAGCCCGAAGTGTGGTGGAGAGGACCTGGGACAGAGACAAAGATACACACCTACACAGGCAATGTCATGGACACCTACACAGGGCCGTCCTATGTCCCGGCATCAATCTACATCCTTAGGTTGCGATCCAAGGACCAGGACACCAAGGCTACTGTCTACCTCCATGAGGGCTCTGGCCCCTCAGGAGCCTTCCCAGAGCTCCCATCTGACCCCCATGTTCACACCCTTGGAGTAGGAATGACCAGTGTCACACTTAGCTGGGGCCCCAGTGGCTCACTCACCAGGATGCCACACAGCAAAAGCAGCTACGATTACTGCGTCGTTGTCAACCGCAAAAACAACTACCACAACCTCTGTGCCGCCCGGCTGGGCATCTCGAAAGAGCTGGAGGAAGACAAGAAGAGGAAGAAAAATAACAATCAGAGGAAAGTAACTGTATGGCCCATTCTTAAAGACTGGTGGTGGCAGCAGTGGGATGTTGAAGATGAGCTCCTCACAGCCACTGGGCTTAATGTTCGGTATGATGATCTCCAATGTGTTTGTAAGGGAACCGAGAGCGTGTGCACGGTCTCTGAGCTTGTCCCGGACACTCTGTACTACTTTGATGTATTTCTGATTGACAGGCTAAACGGAACTAGCGCAGCATATACTGGGACGTTTGCTCGAACACACGAGGAGGCCCGACCAGCCGTCATCCCACTCAGGGAAGGGGAGCTTCGGTGGGTGACCTTCCGGGACGGAGGCTCAACCTCTGGGGAGTACTTCAGCTTCTCCCCCCGAGGCTGGCAGCAAAGTGGCCTGCTCACTCTCCAGAGCTGCACGGGCAGTGAAAAGATCAAGGTCTCCATCTCTAGCAAAGGCCTGGTGATGAACACCCAGGCCGTGGGAGAAGACCTGTCTCAGATATGGCTCCAGGGCAGCCCATCCTACCTTATCCGTCTGGAGAGAGATGAAACGGTGTCAGTCAGAAAGGCTGCTCCAGGAGTGCTGAAGGCCTCTGTTAAGATGCAGGCATCCTCTGCTTATCATCGTCAGGGGGTGCCTTCACTTCCCTCCACGCTGCAGATTAAGACTTTCAACAGACTGAGGAGCTGTGATTCCATCACCCTGGCCTGGATGGGTACAGAGGAACGGAGCCTGTATTGTGTGTACCGCCGAAAGCTGGTTAATGGCGACAAGGGAGGCACTCAAACCTGCCTGGGGCCTGAGTCACGTTCTGATACCGAAAGGGTGCTGTGTAAATACTTCCAGGAGCTTAACCCTCGCCGAGCTGTCACAACAGCCGTGATTGGGGACCTGGAGCCCGGGGTGGCCTATGTGTTTGATGTCTATCTAATGAGACGCTGGGGCATCCCCATAAAATACAACAGTAAGACAGTGAAAACCAGGAAGGAGTGCTAAACAGCTGCCTACTCCTAGTCTTGTAGTCTGCAGCAGCATTGGACTCAATATGTGATCTACAAAGACCTTTCATGAAAAAGCCATTCAACAATGAGGGAGACTGTTAACGAATTTGATACACCCTCTAAAGAGTGGTCACATTTGAACATTGGTACCCAGGGGATCGGGTAGGAGGAGCAAGGCAAAGGAGACTGCACACCAGCAAAATTCATTCCATTAGAGAAACCTGCTGTGCGTTTTGTCTTTTTTTAAATAGTTGTGACTGTGTCAGATGTGTCAGTTGTCCAAATAGACCTAGTTATTCTGTGTCTGAGTACAAAGAGAGACAGAGGGTTTTGATGACTAAAATGTTTCTGCAAGGACTGTGCCAAAAATATGCTACAGAAACAGATGGAGCTTTGATTGTACTTTACAATCGGGAGAGAACTTATGGCAACAACCAACAGTATATATTTAGTGCTGCATTGTTTTGTTCTATATTCTACAGTCTTAAAACACAGATGGGCTAATCAATTGATGCTTAGTGCAAAGCCAGTGTGTATGTTGTGTTCTGCTTTAGCATGAAGCAGATAAAATGATTTAGAGCTTCTTTGTCTTTAATATATTATTGTGCTATCCTTCAAATGCACACACTACTGTAGGTATCTGTATCTTGGTAAAAACATGTACCGTAGTACTTCTATTATTTCTTGGACGACTTGTCTCTTTCTCAGCCAACTGAGAATACAATAAATTGAGTAATCAATGTGAACCTAGTGTAAGCACTTGCATTCATTTATCTCTAGTCTGGACCCCTACTGTACATCCAATTTAATCATGTTTGTGAATACATATAAAAAATCCTGACCTATTTAATGAATTGAGTAATCCCAGGAGGCAGGCCTCCATTAATCAAATTATCTGTCACCTCTGCCATGGGTCTTACCATTTGATGTATCTCAGGCTGTATATCAAATGGCATACTATCCATTCTATATACAAAGTATACCAGATTAAGATCAACATTAATGTCCCAAACCAAAGTACGCAAAATATTCTATACCAAAAGTCCCAGGTTGGTCTACAATGTACAGATGATTGTAAAAAGTATGCAACCGTGCATACTTAATGTGTGACATTTCCCACAACACCTTGCTAAGGAAAGAGGGAGCTTTCTCACTGTTTTTCACATGATTAATGAATAGAGTAACATGTTAAGCTTGCTGGCATGTCAGCTAAGCCAGCAACAACTGTACATCATAGATAAATTGGTTTGGCTAACGTGCCACCAAAGCTAGCTAGCAACTGTTTATAAGTTAGTAGCTTCTTGGTAATATTATCAGAACCATGATTAATGTTGGCCAGCAAAGCAATTGTATCATTTTATTGTGTTTTTCCAGACACCTTTTAATGGCATGATAGTTTTTCCCAAACAGTATGTATTTTACCATCACCAGCGCAGTATGTACTTGTAGTATGCGGTATGCGAAATAGAGCTGCAGCCAATGATGATGTGAAAGTACCCTGAACACAAATATGAACACGTTTGTTTTTGCCCCCATTTATCATGAGCTGAACTCAAAGATCTAAGACTTTTTCTATGTACAGGAAAGGTCTACTTCTCTCAAATATTGTTCCCAAATCTGTCTAAATCTGTGGTAGTGAGCACATCTCCGTTGCCGAAATAATGCATCCACCTTACAGGTGTGGCATATCAAGATGCTGATTGGACAGCATGATTATTGCACGGGTGTGCCTTAGGCTGGCCACAATAAAAGGCCACTCTAAAATGTGCAGTTTCCTCACACAGCACAATGCCACAGATGTCGCACCTTTTGAGGGAGCGAAACTGACAACTCCCACGCAGAATTGAAGTGAAGATAGCTTCTTATGATATGAATTTTTGGTAGGTTATGAGAGATGACAAGAAATATTTACAAATTAAAAACTAATTTACAATAACTAGTGACTATTTCATTAGTCCGTAAGCCAGCTATCAAGGTGACATATTGGCTTGTTAACTAACATTAGCTAATGTTAGCTAACTTAGGTCTAACCTACTTGACGTAAAGAAATTCCACTGGCAGTGAGAGTGTAGGCTAGGTGAGACATAAATTACTTTACTGACATTTAAAAAAAAAAGAAAATTTTGTCACAGTAGCCATACAGTATTGTTTCTAAACCATTAATCTTTGTGATGATCATAATGCATGTATACATTTGTGCTCATAGGTTTGCATACCATGGCAGAAATTGTGAAATGTTGGCATTGATTTTGACAGTAAAGTGTGCATTGTTCATGCAGACAATCTGACTGTTGTGTAAGGATAATGATTCTATGAAGCCATTAATGATCACATAGTTGTTTGGCTCCTTTGTAAACCATACTAATAACAAAAATCACCCAAATGGCCCTGATCAAAAGTTTACATACCCTTGAATGTTTGATTTTGTTACAGACACACAAGGTGACACAGACACACACAGGTTAAAATGGAAATAAAAGGTTAATTCCCCACACCTGTGGCATTATAAATAGCAATTAGTGTCTGTGTATAAATAGTCAATGAGTTTATTAGGTCTCACGTGGATGCACTGAGCAGGCTAGGTACTGAGCCATGGGGAGCAGAAAAGGACTGTCAAAATACTTGCGTAATAAGGTACTGGAACTGCATAAATTGGAAAAATATATAAAAAGATTTCCAAAGCCTTGCAAATGCTAATCAGTACTGTTCAATCACTTACTAAGATGTGGAACATTTGCAGATATCTTGATAACAAGCCAAGGTCAGGTAGACCAAGAAAGATTTCAGCCAAAACTGCCAGAAACATTGTTTGGGATACAAAGAAACACAAGGCCAAGTTGACCCTCCAGTGGTTGCAGCAGAAGAAGGTGAAGGTTCTGGAGTGTCCATCACAGTCTCTTGACCTTAATTTCATCGAGACACTATGCGGAGATCTCAAACGTGCGTTTCATGCAAGACGACCAAAGACTTTGCATGACCTGGAGGCATTTTGCCAAGATGAATGGCTATACCACCTGCAAGAATTCAGGGCCTCATAAATATCTATCACAAATGACTGCAAACTGTCATTGATGCTAAAGGGGCAATACACCATATTGAGAACTAAGGGTATGCAGACTTTTGAACGGGGGTCATTTCTTTATTTTCTTTGTTGTCATGTTTTGTTTTATGATTGTGCCATTCTGTTATGACCTACAGTTGAATATGAATCCCATGAGAAAAACATGAAAAAATGTTTTGCCTTCTCACTCATGTTTTCTTTCAAATCTGTACATACACTACCCCAATTCTCCAGGGGTATGGAAAATTTTTAGCACAGCTGTATCCCTCAAGTCCTAAACATATAGCTAGGATATATATATACAGTGCCTTGCAAAAGTATTCGGCCCCCTTGAACTTTTCAACCTTTTGCCACATTTCAGGCTTCAAACATAAAGATATGAAGCTGTAATTTTTTGTGAAGAATCAACAAGTGGGACACAATCATGAAGTGAAAAAAATTTATTGGATATTTCAAACTTTTTTAACAAATAAAAAACTGAAAAATTGGGCGTGCAAAATTATTCAGCCCACTTAAGTTAATACTTTGTAGCGCCACATTTTGCTGCGATTACAGCTATAAGTCGCTTGGGGTGTGTCTCTATCAGTTTTGCACATCAAGAGACTGAAATTTTTGTCCATTCCTCCTTGCAAAACTGCTCGAGCTCATTGAGGTTGGATGGAGAGCATTTGTGAAAAGCAGTTTTCAGTTCTTTCCACAGATTCTCGATTGGATTCAGGTCTGGACTTTGACTTGGCCATTCTAACACCTGGATATGTTTATTTGTGAACCATTACATTGTAGATTTTGCTTTATGTTTTGGATCATTGTCTTGTTGGAAGACAAATCTCCGTCCCAGTCTCAGGTCTTTTCTTCCAGGATGGTCCTGTATTTGGCTCCATCCATTTTCCCATCAATTTTAGCCATCTTCCCTGTCCCTGCTGAAGAAAAGCAGGCTCAAACCATGATGCTGTCACCACCATGTTTGACAGTGGGGATGGTGTGTTCAGGGTGATGAGCTTTGCTGCTTTTACGACAAACATAACGTTTGGCATTGTTGCCAAAATGTTCGACATTGGTTTAAAGCAGATGGCTCAGTGGCTAGGGAGTCAGACTTGTAGTCGGAATGTTGCCGGTTCGATTCCCAGCTGTGCCAACTGTCGTTGTATCCATGGGCAAGGCACTTCATCCTAAGTTGCTCCGGGGGAATGTAAATTGCTCTGGATAAGAGTGTCTGCTAAATGACAAAAAAAGATTGCTTAACGTGGTGACTGGCACTTTTAGAAAATTGTTAGTTAAAAGACTGAGGAGTTGTGAAGAACCTGTTCTTTTGCAAAAAGAGTTAAGAAATGTGTAATGTAAGCAAATTGCTTATTTTGATAATGAAAGGTAATAAACATGTTCAATGTTTCTAATAATAATAAAAATGTGTTTATAATGCACATTTTTTATCTGGGCCAAATGTGGCCTAGGTCAGGCTTAGTCTAGGCTTAGTCTAGGTTGAAATCTGGAACCAGTTCGAAAACATATCTGGGCCAGCTCTGGTCAAATACATGTGGCCCACATGTGGCTACCAGAGGTGGCCCACTAGAGGACCGTAATTCATTGCGATATGTGGGCCAAGTGTAAGTGGTATATGTGTGGCCCGGCACTGGGCCAGACCAATTTTGCTATGTGGGTTGTAAATACATGTTGAGTAAAATAAGTAAATAATAAACTCACAGAAACAATTACCACAGTGACATATTTAATTAGCTAATCTAAGTAGACATACGGTGTCATAAAACATAGAGTGGGTTGCGGGATATAACATTTGATTCTGATGTAGCCAATTAGTTACATTCCAAGAACATCCTACTGACATTTTGTTTTAGATTACTGATTAGTCATGCAAGAATACGAACAGCGAATCAAATGTTTCATTTCAGGTTATAAAAAAGTGAAGCCTTTTGACTGGCTGGGCCGAGGAGCTGCAGTGGCTTCACCACTGTGCTGATCCATCAGGAGGCTATATAGCGCTGTCCTTGGTGTTGATGATCAATAATATAGAGCTGCCGTTGTGCTGACGTGATTGTGCAGTTTATACTTTTTTCATTTCTCTCTTTTCCATTACTGAATATACATATCAATCTGTTGGCGTATGAGGAAGTGCTATAAGCTAATAGATGGAGATACATTTTGAGGAGATAGGGGAGGGGCCTCAGCATGGGGAAGCCTGTAGACATGGCCGGCGGCCAGTGAATATATTTGGTTAAAAAATGTACCAAGGTAAAAATAAATAAAGACCACACTGGTCCAAAAAAACCACACTGGTCCACATTGCGTGCGAATTGGGAGCTTAGACTGGCCTTGCCTCCGCTGCCCAACCCACTGAGAGCACTCTCCAGAGCACAAGTGAACCAGTTCCGAATGGTACATCCAGTGTCACAAGTAGGTAAGTAACTTTCCCTGCATCGAGTCCCCTGCAATGGCACCTCTCACATTAAACCAAGGCATGGACTATACGCATGTCCCTGCCTATCAAACCTGTGCCACGACGACACTATTCGGAGTGGGAGCTATTCGGGTTAACGGTCTCGCTCACAGACCGAACGACTTAGGTCTAAGCTTTATCGTCCCTATAATACAATAAGTCTTCAGACGTATTTATCACTAGCTGCTTTGCATACAATTGTGTGACGGTTTGTAAATCTGTAAAAAAAATATGTGTTAATGTGTATTAACTTATCTCTGAAATCTATGTACATTTTTTTAACATAATCGATTTTATCGACTATATTAGCATATATTTCTGTATTTTTCAATTCTTCAATTAGCTTTGCATTATGGGAAACCTCGTTAGAACGTTACTAAGGGTGTTTCTGTTCAATGATGCAGCTTGATTCATTACGGGATTAAAAGTTCTAAAAGTCCCTGACAACCGTTTCGATCCCGCTCACAAATGGTAAAGAATCTCTCATTGAAATGCGTTCATTTTAGTGCCGCATTACATGGCTTTTAAGATATTATTTATTTCTATTTAAATTATATTAGAATGATGTGTTCTACAGATAACGACATGGATACCTGAACTGTGATGTACATATTTACCATTGTAAATGATAAAATCAGTTTACTTATGACTTTATGCCAAGAAGCCTAGGTGGTGAAACTAAATGTTATGTTTGTTCCTGCTGTACTGCAACAAAAAGGCATGCACAGTAGCTACTCATGAAGCACCCGGTTGCTTGCATTTTTCTTTCTGATATATTTGATAGTTTTTTAAATATTTAACTAAATTGTTAAAGGAAACACCAGTCATCGTTACTTGTTAAGTTCAAAACTAGTCTACAATAAATATTCTTGATTACTGATTGTCAAGAACAACAAATGTTTTCCTTTCCCTTCATTGACTGTGTGTTATTTCTTAGTGGTGGCAGCGCTATCCTTGGTGCTGAACGAGCACAAATTGCTGTTCAGCATGAGTAAAATGTGGCTGGGCCAAAATATAATCATTTTCTCTCTCCTCTGTTCTCATTCTTCTAGATCTATCTGCAGCCTTCGATACTGTGAACCATCAAATCCTACTTTCCAGCCTCTCAGATCTCAGCATCTCTGGCTCTGCACACTCCTGGACTGCATCCTACCTGGCAGGACACTCTTACCAGGTGACATGGAGAGGGTCTTTGTCTGTTGCACAGACACTTTCCACCGGTGTTCCCCAAGGCTGTTCTTTTTCTCACTACACCAAATCCTGTCATTACCTCAGATGGACTCTCGTATCACTGTTATTCTGAGGACATTCAACTATTCAGCTCTCCTTTCCCCTTCTGATATCCAGGTTAAAACCTACATCTCTGCATGCCTGGCTGATATCTCTATGTGAATGTCAGCACACCACCTCAAGCTCAACCCTGACAAGACTGAGTTGCACTTCTTTCGTGGCAAGGCCTGTCTGCTCGAGCACATGTCGATCACAGTTGAGAACTGCACAGGGTCACCATTCCAGAGTGCTAAGAGCCTTGGCATGACCCTGGACGATACCCTCTCGTTCTCTGCAAACATCAAGGCTGTGACTCGTTCCTGCAGGTTCATGCTTCACAACATTCGCAGAGCATGACCTTACTTCACCCAGGAATCAGCCCAGGTAGTCATCCAGGCACTTGTCATCTCACGTCTGGATTACTGCAACACACTCCTGGTAGGACTCCTGGTGTGCTCCACCAAACCACTACAACTCATTCAGAATGCAGCATCCTGTCTAGTGTTCAACCTTCTCCCACACCACCCCACTTCTACACACACTCCATTGGCTCCCAGTTGAAGCTCGTATCTGCTACAAGGTGATGGTGCTCGTCTACGTAGGCCTGCTCTAAAATAAGTTAGACCCAATATCAGCCTTGGGCGCGCTGACGGACAATGTGGTGAATGATAAAAAAGCAAGAGTGCGCACTTGACTCATGATTCCATACAATGTTTGAAAAACTTTCCACTACATCGCTGACACTCATACTTGAAAATCAGTACTTTGTTGATGATATCAATTAATAAAACCAGCCTAAATAATATGGCTACCAGTAACAAGCATGCTATCAAACCTACCATAGTTAGTGTTTTTTCAACATGCGACCCGCAGGCCAAATGAGGCCCTCGCTGTCAACATGTGGCCTCAAGCTCCTCTTATGTAATTATTTAATGTACATTACTAACTTATGTATGGCCTGTTTTTAACTTGGCCATTTCAACTTGTACAGAAATGGGGGGCTATTGTCATATTGAAATAGAGCTCTTTGGCCATGAACACCCGTGTTAGGTTTGGAAAATTAGCATTCACAAAACATTTTGCCTTTTTCCAAGCTGCATTTCCAACTTATGTGGGTCAAAGCATGTGATTGCATGCTCACTCACCTGACAACCTCACTTAAGTCGAAAATTCACTAGAGTTAGATGAGACCGGGAAATCCTCGATAATGATGCTGCCCTGGGCCAAGCTAGCCAATTTGCATGTCCCCATAACTTCTTATCCCTTAGACATTAGAGGAGCAGGCGAAATCACCAATTGCATGCTCTTCCGTTATGTTCTTCTGAACTTTTCAATCTTCTGCATGTCTAAATGCATCTAAAACTATTCTTCAAACTATAAAAAACTGTCCAATCACAATATCTTGCAAGACAGAAACCTAAGACAAAAAAATTAACCCCCTGTTGAACTGCTAAGCTTTTATTGAATCTTTTAAAGATACCACCATCTGCCACTAAAACATGTTTTTTGTTGCTTTGTCAAATAAACCTGAGTCAATAAAAACCCTCCTGTGTTGAAAAGATGTGACACTGAAACTTGAGGTAAGCACACAAAGAACTAAATACATTTAGGAGATAACTTCTACTTGGTCCTGTCCAGTTTGAAGTTAACATCAAGTTAGATCAAAACATAATTAGACAGATATAGCTTATGAAAAGAAAATGTAATCAGTGTATATCTGCAATATAATGCATCTATTCTGGAATAACTGTGTCCAAAATACCAGAGTCACCTTTATTTCTGCACATTTACTGCAGTTTCAAAACTGCTGTATTTTTGTATAGTATTGAGGTAATGGCCAAAATAAAGGAAATATAAGGTAAATGAGGGATAAAAAAGTGTTTTAAAAATAGATGCTCAGGTTGAACATCCCATCATATGTAGCATCATGTTTAAAGATAAGATGTTGGCCAGATTCAAGTTACACATCAGTTTTGGCTACCATACTTAAAACTAATCTCAGTGGCTTTAAAAGACTGGTGAGTACGGCTTGTTTATGTGAGATTATGGTGCATCACCTTTATCACAAATCAACAATACACTAAATGATCAAAGAATCATGTTGCATCTTTAAAATATAGTTCAAAACGTTTTTTGGCACTTACCTGTGCTTGCCCCGAAATTACCCTATACTTATTTCTAGAGAAACTACCTAGGTTTACCTGGTGCCTGTTTTTAAAGCAGCAAATGGCTTTGACTACAGTGAGTTGAATTATTCCAGTACAAATCCAGCTCATCAATTCCCTTTACTCTCCTACATAAAAAGGCAGCTACATAAAATGTAGTTAAAATACAAAGCAGTATGATCAAGCATGTCAGTCTGCCAAACTTCTCCCTACCTGGTTGGACTTGCCATTCCCTGTGTAGAATAACTAGGTGATAGGTCAGGGTTTACATCAAGATACATCCAGATAATGTACATTTAAACCATAAATAACAGCAAAAATAAAGAAACCACAAATAAACAAACAATGGTGGACATTGAAAGAACATGATTCTAGACAAATGTGTTAAAGCAAGTGACATCCCTTCATGCCATCTGTCATGTTTATGGGATGTATAAAATGGCAATTGTTTTGGCTACCATGGCTAAATAAGGTCCATGGGAAAAAGAGGAGATTGTTGGAGCACATTTGTCGGGAGCTGACCTCAATGAGCTGCTGCTAACAGTATTGATTTCTTCACTGCCCGACCACTGCACACAGGGCACTAACCAGTAACCCTCTGCTTTGCAACAAACAAACGCTCTCTTTCACAACATTCTAACCATTTGAAGTATAAAAGATATCCTACATTTAAGTTACAGTGCATAAATCCCTTATTTCGCCTTTATATTGGGGTTTCCTTTATTTTGCCTACTACCTGTATTCAGCATACAGGACACAGTATGAACCACATACAAACGTGAAGATTATGATGGTAAATGAGACAGTTTACTGTCTTTGGCAGCCAGGGACGCTGAGAGCTCCAACATACAAAAATTGGGCTATAGAAAAACAAAAATGACCAAGTAATAACACTAAACAGTACATTGTATAAAAGTGCAGTATAAAATGTTGAATGAGCTGGAGGTGGTGTAGCTATGGAGCTACAGCCCAGGTTTGCTACTGCGGGAGGTGAAAGCACCTCGGGTGTGAGAGCGAGCTGGGCCTGACACAGGAACCAGTAGAACTGAGGAGACACGAAATCAGAGTAAAGACTCGTTAGATAACCAGAATCTATAACCAAACTCTCCCATACAGGATCATTACGTATTACGTAATGTAAGCCCCAGAGGCTTTTACTGACCTGGGGGCGTGGTATGTTTGTCTGGCTCCTCCTGGTCCTCAATAGGGGAGTGGCCGAGGGGGTGGGTAAAGGACTCCAGGATAGAGGAGGTGCTAATTCCCATACTGATGCCTGTCACTCCAATACCCAGACAGTCTACCAGGGTACCAGACCGACACTCAATTATTTTGCCACGAACATGAACTTGTATGTATGTAACGTACGCAATGCAAACTGAGGTACCCACCTGTACCCACAGATGCTCTGCCAGGACGTGATTGTCCAGAGTTGTCCAGCATCGTGAAGGAGCGTCGGTAAGGGGTGTCTGACTGCACAAGAAACTGACATTAAAACTCACCGACATTGATGTAAATCTCACTTCCGTGCCTAAATTACGTTGCAGCGGTATCATTTTTACCATGTATGTGACTACATCCATACCCTGTAGGTGTGGGTGGTGTTTGGACGGGAGAATACATCCAACTGATGAAGCCGGTCCCGAGGAAGCAAACTACCAGCTTCGTCTGTAACAGCACTGTGGGCACGATTTGACGAGCTTCTATGCCGCTACACACACACACACACACACACACACACACACACACACACACACACACACACACACACACACAATGAATTAGTGTTGTACTAATACCAGGTGAAAGCGTTAAGAATCAGTACAATATGTCAAACTGATATGCAGATTTGTCTTGGATACCTGAGTAGGTCTGAAGTGCTGTCCGGAGTGTGTGTGTTCAGGTTCTGATGTGCCGATGGGGGGTAGGAGTGTGTTTCTGCTCAAAGCCATCAGAGGAGAGACCAGGCGCTCAGTGGCTGTGAGTCTACAGAGAGAGAGAGAGAACCACCATGTGTTAACGTTCCACACTTTACGTGAAGTAACATGGAGCACACTGAAATCACACCCCATCTGAGGCCTAATGATACGCTCCATGTGGTAATTCCTCCACTCCGGGAAGTGTTAATCTGCTGGAGTACAGCTGCACGCCCAATCCACCACATCCCTTCACCTCCACTTTACTGAACAGAAGGCCATAGGGCAAACTGCTCTCAAAGTAATCACAGTTCACAGGCAGTTCTTCAGCTCCAGAGTGACGGAGGGAAAACAAAAGGGCTGAGTGAGAAGGGGGTAAACTGGCCAGATGAAAGGGACCCAGTGGAAATAGCGCAACCCCTACTGAAGTGAACTCACAGGTGCGTCCCACGGACGACCTCATCCATGGATCCAGTGTTGCTGGACGGCATCAGGCTGGGAACCAGAGGTAGGAGGGTGCGTGGGGGTGGGTTACGACGTCGCGCCGACAGGGGCGGGCGGGACAATGAAGAGGAGCTCTGCTCTAAAACCCGGCGAGGGCGGGACTTGGCCGGTAACACACTGGACCCTGGACGATGGGGCACTACCCTCTCCTCACGGTCCCTAAAAACAAAACCCAACGATTAGTAGAGTAGAAAATGAACAGGTCTGCATACATACATAGTCTCTTGCCCTGTATGTCATTATATTCTAGGTCTAGGAGAACATCTAGTCAGTTCCTAATTCTACAACCTAATATTTATTTTCCTTACTGTTGCTAGCTCTTTGGGGTTAGGCCAGTAACCTGTATTTTAAACTGAATGTAAAATGGGCTTCATAAAATAAAATGATGTGATTGATATTTCTAAACAATCGTTATAGTCTGTTTTTGAGTGTGATCCGTTGTTATTGTCACCATACTGGGCTCTCTCCATCACAGACAGGTTTCTTTGCTGCAGTGGGATACCGTGGATCACTATGAGCTCGTTCAGGTGGTGAGGAGTTACCGGTGCCACCACTGCTCCCCGACTGGCCTGGAAGAGGGAGGGAAGCAGAGTGATGTCCGGAGTAAGACTAACCACGTCATCCACTTTTTAAAGTCACAGACCGTCACGGAACAGCTCCAACTCGGCGTTTCTACATGCAGCCAAGTGGAGTGGACCTACCACAATCACACTAAATGGTTTATTCAAACAAGGAATGGATGAAATCATTTCAAAATGATCATTAATAAATTAAACAAGACAGGTTTAATGTAAGGAAAAGTCAACTGTCAAGAAGACGGTGAATAAAAGAGGTTCTGTAAGAGTGAATGAACAGCACAAGTGCATCAGTCTAGGAGGTATTAACATGCCACTTTATATGCTGATGATTGATGCCATTTTGGCTCTTGGTGAGAGTTACATACAGCGGGCGGCTTTTTCTGCTTTTTGGATTTCCGTCTGTACTTGTGCTTTGAGCCCCTTGATTTTGTGGTCTTTTGGTGGGAAATGAGAAAACAAGAAGGAAAGGAGGAACAGAGGAAGAGAAAAATCAGGAGGCAGGTGGGCAGACAAGGTTGGTGGTCAGAGTGAAGTGTGATAGGGCAAAGAACAAGAGCAGAGGACAAAAAGGAAAGAAAGAAAAGAAAAAAGAATCAAGTTAATGAATTTACAGCTTTGAAAGAGCGTTGGAAGAACTTGTGACAGCAGAGTTAAACAATTCAGCAATAACTAATCAGGTTATTAAGTACTCCACAATGCTCAGGAAGATGTCGATTGAATTCCTCCATCCTGACAGTAGGATGTTCCACCCCTGGGAGGTAGGCTGCCTAGGTAGTGCTCTACCTCCTTCTCAGGGCACTGACCTGGGGTTGCAGGCTACCCGTTAGCAGAGGCCCCTTGCTCTGGGCTGCCTTGGAGACAAGGCTGGGGAGCGTGGACAGGAGGAGGAACGGGTTCTGAGCTGACTGGGATGGGCTGAAGGTCACAGGATTCTTCTCATCATCTGTAAACACCAGGGTAAAGATAAAAAAACGATGCAGGGGGGTTGAAATAATTTGGCAATGGTGGATTTGGTGGTGTAGTCAATGGCGAGTCCGAAGGGTCTAGATCAGTGGTTCTCACCTCTCCTCGGGGACCCCCAGTCGCCCCAAAGTGTTGTTGTAGCCCTGAACTAGCTCACCTTATTCAAGCAGGTAAGGGTTTGATGATTAGTTGACAAGATGATTCAGGTGTGCTAGCTCTGGGATACATTAATATATATGCCATGGCTGTGGGTCCCCCAGGAGAGGTTTGAGAACCACTGGTCTATATTAATGTCGGTGGGGTCCCACCTGAGACTGAACCATCCCAGTGCCTGTGCACCAGCTCCTCCATGCAGCCAATCAGCTCTCGCCACACATCGTCAAACAGCAGGTCAAGAACGGCCTGTCTGCGACAGCGGTAGGGAGACACAGGAGGCAGGCAGTAGCGCCGCTGTCCCGACACCACGCCCGCCTGCTCGCACGCCTCATCCCTGGAAATGTCAAACCATGAACACCGCTGGAATGTAAAAGTATTTCAAATACCAACCTTGCTTTTTCGTTACACTCTGTCAAATAGAAATCCCAAACGTAAAGCTACAATATCAATCAAATGCACAGTATTGAAAAGATGCCTACAGGTGGAGCTAAATTGTAGAGAAGGCAGGACACTCACAAGTCCCTGCTGTCGAAGGCCAGGTACTCCTCCACCAGACCTTCAGCCTCGATCACCCTGGGCCTGTCATGACTTTTGGATCCACTGGGGTCTACAGGAGCATGCTTAGCCTCCACACAGGACCTGAACATCACCGCGCTCCTGCCTTGCACACACAAACTGAAGGAAGACACACAATCACACACTGTATAACCCTTACAGTGTTATCCAAACAACCTCAATGTTTTGCTTGCAAAAACACCATAACAACCCTATCCAGTTCCAGAAAGCCGTGTTAAAAAACACTGCGCTGACTTACTTGGTTTCATGCTGTTTGAGAAGTCACACAGTATGTAGGTCACAAACCACAAAGCAAAAAGCAATCCATAATTGATGGGTTAACAGCAGATATAGTAACTGCTTACTCAGTGCTAGAGCTGGTCTTGTCCTTATCCGGGGAAACGCTGCTTTTGTTGTCCATCTGTCCAGCTGAGACGCTGCTGTCTGCGGTGCTGTACTCTGAGGTAGAGTACCACTGGAAGCCCTCGTCACTTGGACACAACAGCTGCCTACCCAGAATCCTGTGGTTTCACATAGCAAGATGGAGAGTGGGTCCAAAAGCGGAGAGGGGGTCAACCGATGATCACAACCTCAATAAACCTTCAGGTTGGACATATCTTTAAAGAGATTAATTTACTGCAGCCTAATTACCTTCACTGAGGGTAATTAATTAACATGAGGGTAATGGGTAATGAGGAGTGGTAGGAGCAATCTTAGACTGACAGTGCACGAGAGTGTGAGAGGTCAAGAGGAGTAGGGTAATGGACCCACCGTAGATGGGGAAACCGGAACGCCCACTGGTGACATTCGTCTTGCAGCCCCCGTAGATGCGCCCTACCCTGGCCCTCGTAAAGTTCCTCATCAATCTCCTCAAACATCTGCTGCACTTGTCGGGATGCAGCCTTGTCAAACTCCTGGGGGGGAAGAGGGGGAAGAGAGACGGGTGGGGGGCACACAATCACAGAAGGCTGTTGCTTTTCAAGCGACTCATTAATTATTAGCAGCGCGTCACTGAGCGTTGTCTTATTTCACAGCAGGCTCCGTTGTGCATGGCGATGAGCTCTTATAGGTCCCAGTGGACTGTGAGTTTCGCAGTGTGACTGATCATGCTTGTGAAAGACAGAACGAGTGTGTGTGTACGTGTGTGTGTGTGTGTGTGTGTGTGTGTGTGTGTGTGTGTGTGTGTGTGTGTGTGTGTGTGTGTGTGTGTGTGTGTGTGTGTGTGTGTGTGTGTGTGTGTGTGTACTGTAAAATACAAGTTTAGCACTATGAGTCCTATGAGGCATTCTGAGGACATAGCTGTGTAAATAAATCATTGAGGTTTTTGAAGATTTTTCTAAAGGGAAGCGCTAGAACGCTGTGCACCATGATAAAGTGATACCCTAAGGGAACTGACCTCTACTGATGGAGTGTACTCATTACTAAGTCACTAAAATACCAAATATGATTAGGCTAAATTAATGCTAATCTGTATACCAGAACATTGCAGCATTCGGCATGGCTAAGCCGAGCTACGAGCATTTCAACATAAGCCTGAATAAATGTAACCGGCAGCCAGCTGAGAAGGTGAGACTCACATCATAGCCCCAGGAAAAGACAGAGCTCCTCTCCGTAGAGATGCCTGTCTCTGTGTAGCTGTGGATCCCAGACCAGGAGCGTGTGGTGTCTCCAGTGGTGGCAGTTGAACAGCCTGATGGGCCAGAGGCAGCAGACATCGACTCCGAGCTTTAAAAGAGCAAATACACTGTGGACACTTTGCCTCATGCAAAACTGGAATTTCACTTCAAATTTTACCCCAACCCCTCAAAACTGCACCTTTGGGGGCCCAGCGACCGTTTAGAGTTAACTGCCTTGTCTAAGGGCAGAATAACCATTTTTTTTATATACAAATGTGGTTTAACACTCTTACAAGCCACCCCTACACCTCTGGAATGTACCAGCAATACATTTAGACTAGTGTATGTTTATTACACTCTTTAGAGTGTATAACTGGCCACTTCATTTTCTCATTGCTTTCTCAAATCCAGACAGGCAACATGAGATCAAAGTGGCTGCTGCCAACTGCTATAGTCGTTTTCATCCATCTGATTCTTTGAGAACAGGTCATACCTGTTGTAAGTGGAGACCGCTTCCTGAAGGTCATGGAGAAGGTGTTGGGGGAGGCAGTCATCACTGACCTCCTCTGGGAGCGGGTGATGGTCAAGGCTGCTTCGGGATAAACCACGACTGCCGAGGGCAAATAATATGACAAAAAATAACACTTATCATACATAGATTGCATTACAATAATGAAGCAGGTTTAGATGTATCATTGCAAAAATACTCATCCCTAAACACACATGGAGGGAAATAGGTGGGACACAGCCTACATAATCAAATCTAAATTTTGAAGCCAGTTCCATTTCATTTTTGTCATTTCAACCCTCTAATAATGCACATATTTAGTTCTGGGACAACAGGTGGGGGCAAATAATCAGGTACAACAACAACACAGCAGAAATGTATGTTAGCAGAGAGAGATGAGGAGCAAGTTTGACTTACATCTCAAGATTGTGTGATACGGGCCGTCTGGTGTATCTAGAAATCATTCTCCTTTCTTCAGTTTTCATCGGTAAATGCCCCCCTGAATGTCGTCGCTCATCGTCCTTCCCTCTGATTCTTGGCAACTTTGGCTCATAGGACAAATGTTCGCCATGTTCCGCCGTCCGCGGCAATAGTACTAGCCAACAATTGAACACGGTTTACTGTACAGTAGAGTCGATCCTAAAATAACGACGTTACAAGATTAACATTTGCTAGTTTACTAGCTGGGTAGTTAAATGAGGTAACATTACATGTTGTTAGCTAGCATAGTTAGATAAATACAGAGAACTCATCTTCGATCAACGTAAAATGCAATACTATAACAGTCAATTATGTTGTACCATTACTGTACAACTTCCATCATCACTACTATCAAAACATCCTGTACATCAACGACTACTACTACACAGGATGAGCTAATCACACAAACCTACAACAACAATAACAAGGCTGTCATGGATACCCAACTTCGTATCCCTATGCCTTAGGGAAATGTATTTCCACCACGTCTAAAATTACCTTTAGGAGACATATTTAAAACTACAAGTACCTGCGTCCCTTGCATTTTCCTGTTGCGCTGCTAATTTATGTCCGTCTCTCATCGTGCAAATTTCAATATGAAATAAATGCAAAATGTTCGTTCAATTGTACAACGTTTGTTTGTATCCATTACATTTATTGTCAATCTTTATCTGTGAAATCATTCTGCGGTGAGGAATTTAGTTTTTTGTGTGACAAATGCATGTCGTATAAGGAACCACTGCAAACACTGCAGTTTTATAGCCGAGATGTATTTGTGGTAGGGAAAATGAGTGGTACTCAAAAACGGTATGAGAATGCGTCAAAACAAATATTACTTTCATGGGATTTCTAATTAAGAGACTAACGTTATAACATATAATTAACAACACAAGGTAAGACCCAGAACCTTACAAGAATTGTCATTTAACAGATTTTGATGTAAGCTTGTAAAGACACATTGTATTGCTAGAATAAATGCTACCTTGTTTCTAATATCTAAAACTTCAATGGCGATCATGTTTTACAAATTCCTCATGTTTTCCAACAATTGCAATTTACTAAACACTATGATGTACAAAGTAATAAAACAGTGTTTCAATTGTTTAACCTGGCAGAACAGCAGACAGAAAATACTATAATCACAAATTTTGTTTGTATTATTTTATTTAATGATGCCCTTTTCTAATAATTAGTTATCACAAAGCACACAGTATATCCTGGCTAAAAACGCTAGAGCCAGCAATCAGATGTTAAAGTTTACTGGATATGATAAAATATTTAGAATAAGAATAGAGAGGAGCCCGGCACTTTCGGTGTTAGCCAGTGCTTTTCTGGCTGTGTGAGGTCGAGATTATAAGTACAGTAGCTATTAGGCTACGTGTGCACCACTGGTATTGGTAACATTGTTACCAAATCGTATTAAAACAAAAGTGAAATCACATTAAGTAGAGCCTGCACATTCATATACTCCACCACCTGTCTATATATAGAAAGAACACATACATAACATTGTCAACATCGTTGTTCTTTCTGATTGTATGGTTTGGTAGCAGGGCTTGTTTCCTGTAATTTTGTTCGAATGGGACATAACCGATGTCATGTTCTCAGATCATATTATTAAGCCCCATGCTGCTTATTACCAAGTCAACATCACATCACTTGTGATTGCTCACTTGATAGGTCACATCAAGCCATCCCACTATGGACCCAGTTAGGAGAACAGCTGTGCAAGAGGACATCGTACATTACAATCTCTACTTAGTTCAGCCCAATGTCACAGACACACATGCTGATGAGTTGCGCTTGCAACACCTGGTGGAAGAAATTTTGGCCAAGTTTGCAACTCTCCTTATGCAGTACATCTGGCAACAGCAGCCATTCAACCTCAAGTACCACCCTGCAAAAGGTAGAGTACTGGTACTGACCTCGAAACCAAGTGTTATTTGTGGATTGAAGTATTTGCTATATTCATAGGTTTGATCCCTTGAATGAATGGTGGTTCTGTTGTGATTGTTCCTGCAGGGGGAGCTCCTGCACACATTGGAGGCAACACTGTTTTTGGTGACAACGTGGAGGATGAGTGGTTTATTGTATACCTCCTCGTGCAGATTACACAAGCCTTCCCTGAACTTGCTGCCAGGTGAAGTAGAACAGACTAAAAAGCCCAGTTTTCTACTAGTTCTCCTGGTTCCAATTCGGCTCTTGTTTCTTTCTCGGTTTAAAAAGAAAAGGTACTTTTCTGGGTTTGGTTGAGTTCACACGTATTAGAAAGGTTTTCATTTAGACCAAAATTACCGGTACTAGGAAATGGTAGTCCGTAATTAACCAGTGATCTATGAAATTCATATACCGGTATATAATAAGAAATTATCAGTTTTGGTCACTGGGTAGTTAAACTCTATTTACCCGGTCATTTAAATTTTATTAGGAACTTTCCAGAACGGATAAACCCAACCAAGTACTTTTACTTAGTACTTTTTACAACTCTTATTGTATTGATATGTTTTCTCTAACTTGGTACAGGGTAGGAGACAATGATGGGGAGTTCCTTCTGATCGAAGCAGCAGATTATCTTCCCAAGTGGTTGAATCCAGAGAGCAGTGAAAACCGAGTAAGATTACTCTTTCATTTCAAGCACTTTTTATCACTGCCTGCATATCCCTGTACATCTTTATTGCACCTTTATTTGTTGTATCTGTATATCCAGCTGCTATTCTGTTTTCACACACTCTATCTCTCACACTGTTCTCTAAAAAATGCTGTAGAACATTTTATTTCTGACTGATTGTGTTGTTTTAATAGTTTCCTGTACAGTGTAATTTTGCGTGACCCTACCCAGGCCATTGCTGCAAATGAAAACCTGTTCTCTGTGAACACACCTGGTTAAATAAATAAAATAAAAAATATATGTTTCTTTGCTCTGGTCTGCTAGGTTTTCCTTCACAGAGGAGAGCTGTACATCCTTCCGTGTCCATCCCGGGCTAGTGATGTTGGCCTGCCCAGGGATACAGTTCCCAGTGTGACCCAGGCTCTGGCCCTGCTCTCTACCCACACACAGGCTTGTCTGGCCGTCCCCAACATCCGTGCTGCACTGGGCAAGAGACTGGAGGGGTGAGCGATGTAACAGAAAAAACAGTTTGACTTGATTGCATTGTCTGTTTGAGTGGAAATGTGGGCTTTATGATTTGCCAGAAGTGCATATTCAAGTGTACAGTTGTGCTCAAAAGTTTTAAATTATTTTATTTCTCATGGGATTCATATGCAACTGTAGGTCATAAGAGAATGGCACAATCATAATAGAAAACATGTCAACAAAGAAATTACCCCTATTTAAAAGTCTGCATACCCTCAGTTCTCAATACAGTGTAGTGACGTGCAGTCATTTGTGATAGTTGTATATGAGGTCCTAGATTCTTGCAGGTGGTATATTATAGCTGACCATTCATCATTGCAAAATCCCTGCAGGTCACATAAAGTCTGGTTGTCTTGCATGAACTGCATGTTTGAGATCTCCACAGAGTGGTTCGATGCTATGAAGGTCAGGAGACTGATGGCCACTCCAGAACCTTCGCCTTTTTCTGCTGTAACCACTGGAGGGTCAACTTGGCCTTGTGCTTACGGTCATTGTTGTTCTGGAAAATCTGAGAGCATCCCAAAACATCAGTGAGCCACAACCATGCTTCACAGTGGGGATGGGATTTTTTTCCCTATAGGCCTTATTGATCCCTCTCCAAACAACGCTTGGTTGTAATGGTTGTAAACTATTTTGGTCTCTTCCCTCCAAATTACAGTGTATCATAAGCTGTGAGGCGTGTCACGGTGTTGTTGGGCATATTGTAACCAGGCTTTTTTGTGGCACTGGTGCAGTAAAGACTTCTTTCTGGCAACTCGACCATGCGGCATATTTTTTGTATTGCCGTATTATGCTCCTTGAAACAAACAGTCTTTCCAGAGCATTCTGTATGTCTCCCATGGTCACCAGTGTGTTTTTCTTTGTATCCCAAACAATGATTTGGCAGTTTTGGCTAAAATCTTTTTTGGTCTACCTGACCTTGGCTTGGTATCAAGAGATCCCTGAATCTTCCACTTCTTAATATGTGATTGAACACTACGGACTGGCATTTGCAAGGCTTTGGAAATGTATTTATATCCTTTTTCAACTTTATGCAGTTCCAGTATCTTATTATGCAGGTCTTTTGTCAGTTCTTTTCTGCTCCCCCATGGCTTAGTATCTAGCCTGCTCAGTGCATCCACGTGAGAGCTGATAATTATTAAACACAGACACTAATTGCAATGTAAAATGCCACAGGTGTGGGAAATTAACCTTTAATTGCCATTTTAACCTGTGTGTGTCACCATGTGTGTCTGTAACATGGCCAAATATTCAAGGATAAGTAAACATTTGATTAGGGCAATTTGGGTGATTTCTGTTATCAGTATGGTTTACAAAGGAGCCAAACAATTATGTGATAATTAATGGCTTCTTATGATCACTATCCATACATATCAGTAAAAATCATTTCATGAAGCCATATTGTCAAAATCAATGCAGAAATTTCTGCCAGGATATGCAAACGTATGAGCCCAAATGTATACAGTAGAGTTGCGTAGGGTTAGTCTCACAGTCAACATGGTAATAATCACCATGCATGTATGTGTCTTTATAATCACAGATATCCAGAAAAGATCCAGGCAAACCTTCACCGTGCCCACTGTTTCCTGCCGGTGGGCATTTCTGCGGTGTTGGCACAGCGACCTGACCTAGTTGCCCCGGCAGTGTCAGCCTTCTACCTGAGGGACCCAGTAGACCTCCAGGCCTGTCGGACATTCCGGAACTTCCCCCCCGATACTCGAGTCCTAACCTCGGTACACACAAGTGGATGTTTCTGACTGGTTGCCTCTTGTATGTGTTGTGTGTAGGGCTGGGACGGTTACCGCATTACCGCAATACCGCGGTCACGTGACTCCGTCACCGTCATCACCGCAAGAAAAAATTTGGCCTGCAAATTAAGCAAAAATCGGGGCTACACATTTTACTAAAGCAGAAAATACAGGAGCATGAGAAAGTCCTAAAAGCAGGACCTCAGTTTTTAATTGCACATGCTCAGAATTGGCCATGCTTACTGTTTGTAATGTAATGTTTTACTAGTTGACTCGTGTATGTGTTGTGTGTTATGTAGCATCGTAGGTTCTGTTTACACATTAACTGTATGTGTTCCCAGGTGACCTTCACCCGTTGTCTGTACGCCCAGATGCAGCAGCAGCATTTTACCCCAGACAGACGGAGTGGCTTCACTCTGCCTGCCCGCTCACACCCACAGTATCGTGCACACGAGCTTGGCATGAAACTGGTGAGATCACCCCCAGCAATTTAATAATATTTGTTAGTAACACTTTCATATTACCTGGGATACTTGAGAAACACATTATGTATAATTTTGTTCGTTTTACCTGTCTGACATTCCAGGCCCATGGTTTTGAGATCCTGTGCTCTAAGTGCTGTCTGCCATCATCAGAGCCTGATGCTCCCATTAGCTGTAACCCTTTGTGGAAAAGGTTAATGAATAGTCTGAATAAGAATGGCTATTTCAGAGTAAGTAAACCATTCAGTTAAAGAATAGAACATATCATTATATTAACAATGTAGATGATTAAATTGTACATGATTTGAGGATATAATATTAGGCTACCACATTAGGTCTCCTATTTTTGTACTAATTAAATTCAGTAACACTACAAACTAAAGGTTGCTTACATCTTGAAAGAATGTTTCTTTAATATTATTCCTACTAATTAATTTGTGGTTCATAACATGTTCTTCAGTGGTATTATTGTAATGGTAGTTGTATGTTGTTAGTGGTTCATAACATGCTCTTCTTCAGTGGTATTATTGTAATGGTATTTGTATGTTCCAGGGGGAGCTGGAGGGCTCGGTACGTTACAGAGAACTGATGACCTCAGCTGAGAACTTCTTCAAGCAGTCAGTCATGCCAGTACACAGGTATGTGCTCTCAGTTGTGTGGTTGCACATGTGAGCTTGTGTTTACGTGTGTAAAATCTATCCTCTGTTTGTAGTTCAGGTGGAATGTCCCCAGGTGAGGAGGTTCTTCATCTGCTCCGGAGCCGTGCTCCCTACAACGTGGATGAGCTCAGAGAACAGGAGGCCCATTTACCCCCGGAGGACAGTTAGTAAAACACCTATTACTACAGTACAAACGTTCATGACCAGCTCCGATGCAGTGTCCTCAATGTCGATGGAATAATTGTTTTTGTCTCATCTTTGGCCACTGCAGACGATAGTTGGCTGGACATTTCAGCCGAAGAGTTGGAGCATCTGTTGGAGGAGAGGAGGGGAGGCTCAAAAACCAGCCAGTTTGAACAGAAGCAGGAGGGAGGGGGTGAGGAGGAGGAAGGAGGTGAGGAGGAGGAGGAGGAGGGCAGCTACAGCTTGGTGGCCGTGACACAGGGGATGAAGAAGTTCATCAACGCCATGTCTTCACACGAAGGGGCTGAACTTCCCTGGTGAGACTAACTGGTAGATTTAACTCTGTCTACACTGAACACTTTATACAGGATGTTAAAACAATACTGTGTAGAATGCTAACATGCTAACTGCAGGAGTATTTACTGACATACTTGGCTGGCATTGGGATTTGGTCACACTACTGCCATAAACGTTACTCTTCCTGGGCTCCAACCATTGCACAACATGACTCCATACTGGTCATGAACAGACAACAACACTGCTTAGTCAGACCTGCATACCTATTTTTAGAATGCATTCATAGACTACTATACATTTTCCACGTTCAGAGACGCCAGACCTGCCAACCTGTAAGCTTTGACCTCCAATTGTGTCCATTTAAAATATGCCCAAAATTAAATTGAATATTTTGTAAATAAGTCTTATTATTTTTTATTGTTTACATAATCCTGCTTACTTGCACTCATTAGATTTCTCATGAAAAATACATATTGTGGAACTATAAATTACAAACATTACAATCTATTGCTCTACTGATATGATTGAGGATGCTTGGATATATGCTTGGATTTAGAACTTTATGCTGTGTGATAACAAATAGAAACAAACAAAAAAACGTATGTAAATGTCATAGCTTACAACTAGACGTTCTTTCCATTCTGGTATGCTGTGTTTGCATGGAAACCACTTTTAGTCTAAAGAGTAGGCTAACAACAGTTGCTACATAAAATAGATTGAAGCAATGTGTCATTGTTGCATGCACGTACGTTTTGTGGTCTAAGGTCAGACCTGTCTAAGACGTGTGAAGTACATCTAAAAAAATCCATTGTGGTTGGCAGGTCTGCAACTTAACAAAGTGTGCAATTTAATATTGTGTTTAGACCATTGTTCCTGGAATGAACAACTAAATCAACAGGTCAGAACAAGTGATTCTCCATAAACCATGCTTACTCTGTCCTACTCAAATCTAACAACCACATAATGTTACAGGTCCCATTCAAATGAGCCTTTCAGGTTGGATCCAGACTCCATGGCCAGTGCTCTGGACAGACTCCTGGGTACGTAGTTGAATACACACTGTACGAATGCTAATGTTACTGTAGAACAGGTATGGTCTGCAAACTTCTAAACTCTATATTATGTTAATAATTCAGGGGCTAATAATGAGGAGTTGGACTCTGATGACCTAGATGATGATGATGATGATGATGATGATGATGATGATGATGATGATGATGATGGTGAGGAGGCGGAGCCTGTTGGACTGCTAGAGGAGAAAGGGGCGGAGTCTTTGGAGGGTCTTAGGAAGTACATGGATGAAATGGACCATGAACTTATGGGCACTAACATTGGACAAAGCTTTAACCAAAAGGTAAGTCATAGTTCTGGTTGATATTTAACCTAGGTTTAGAAGTTATTTCATAGTTATTTAGAGAGTGGACAGTATTGGGTTTAATTATTTGGAAGTTTTCATGTCAGTTATAATAGTATTTTCTACGGTTCCAATAGGACACCAGTAAAGCAGGCCCAGCAGCCAACCACAGCCCTCGTTCCCCCAATGTGGAGGGTGAGGAGATGCAGCCCCTGGACATAGACCTGAACCTGGTCACCAACCTCCTGGAGTCTCTGAGCTCACAGGCTGGGCTGGCCGGGCCAGCTTCTAACCTGCTGCAGAGTCTGGGTATCCACCTGCCCCCTAACACGGACCACTCATGATGAACCCAACATCTGATCAACTGCTGCCCCCTAACACGGACCACTCATGATGAACCCAACATCTGATCAACTGCTGCCCCCTCCAACTCTGACCACGCATGACCACCTGCCCCCCAACTGATCACCTAGCAACCAAGAAAACCTGAGTCCACCTTCCAATTGTCTGCGTAGTTACACTCACCTGGACTAATTAGGAGAGTGGTTTGGCAACTGGATCATATTTCATAGTAACACTTATATCCAGTTAGATATCTAAATCTTATTTTGATGGTCCTAAATGTGTGCACTGCAGTTTCAAAAACATTTTCATACAGCACTTAAACTTAAGAAAATAAAGCCAATATTTTTTGAAAATGTGTACGTTAGTTATTATTTAAAGATCCATTATGAAACTTTTTTCAATAATTTCACAGGTTTTTGAATATTATTTTATTGAACGAAGAAACAATACAGGGATAATATTAACAACTTCTGAAAATGCACGTTATTATTTTGTCCATAATATGCATTGCTTACTAGTTAGATATTGTGAGTGTTTCCAATCTGTGGATAAGCCTAAAAGACACGGTACATGGGTAAATAACACAAGTGTTTGGACTAGGAAACATTTCAAAATAGTATTTAAGACTTTGAAATCATTTTATTTTAATTTTAAATAATACATATTAGGAAGTGACATACATTTCTTTTGTAATATTTCCGAAAAGTGATCATATTTTAAATATAGATAACCACAATATAACAGGATGGACAGTGAAGACAATTATGGAATACTTGTACAGAAATTATACTTCAGTGTTCCGTAGTAACTACTGACATAAAGGTCTAAGAACACTGAAGCAGTGTGGAGATCAATATTTGTGGCATTCTCAAAACCTTTGACCACGACTGAACAAAATCCCCTATGATGAAAGAAAATCAATAGACCTTATAACAAAGGGCCCATTGGTGCTATCATGACATAGGAGGGACTTTGGGCATGTCGTTGCATAAGACTGGATGATTTTAAATAAAATGTATTGTTTTATTTATGTACAGTATGTACATGTTCTGAGCAGTGTGGTAGTTGAGTCATCAACTGTCAAGTATGAGTCGAATCTCAAATCCCCAGTGTTCTAGTCCGAGTCCAATTAACGAAAAAAGAATCTGAGTCGAGTCACCATTACCAGCATTCGAGTCAGAGTCCTGAGTTCAAGTCATCAAGTCTTAGTTGAACTCCAAGACTGACTCAAACGAACATCAGTCCTGGAGGTCTCCCCAGGTGTTTCCCGACTGGTCTTTGAGCCCGAAACAGGAAAAGTGTAACATTTTATATAATTCTTTATAACCTATTACACAAAAAGAAATTTGAAAGTATACAGAAACTTCATCCAACGTCCGTATCCCTTTTCATGAATGAAATATCCTTCAGGTCGAGTCCAAGTCATCAGTGCGTAAGTCCAAGTCAAGTCACGAGTCCAAAGAATAGAAACTCAAGTCAGACTCGAGTCCAAGTCCAGGACTTGAGTACTCCATCCCTGGCTCTAAGTGATAGGTTTGAAGGACTACTGAATATTTGAGATAATGTGGTGTATTGCTTGGGTTTGTTTATGGTCTGGTGCATCACCTTCTGGACACAGGGATATATGGTCTACTTGGTTACTATACGCATGAATGATGAATAAGATAAGCAACCACACCGTGAGTAATTAGTGCCTATATAGACTCAGTGATCCAGAAGGTCAGTGTGTGGCATTGTGGGTTACAACCCGTCTCTGTTGGAGTACTGTTTTGTTCACTGTGTTGAAGACCTGACAGACTTGTGCCTAATTGTGCCTTCTCCACTAAGAGTCGAAAGTAAAGTAGATTACTGTATATTTAATTGAGGCGTACACTCTGTACATTTACTTTTATGTCTATGCCGCGTCAGAGCTTAGTAAGTAGTGTACATGGTTGTGCAGCTGGTATGCATGTTCCGTCATTGTTTGAGACATGTATCCTTTATGTAGTTTGGTAATAAACTGAAGATCTACATTCACTTTTTGGTCTCAATTCTCCTCCAACACCAACTAAAAACAACCATGATCTAAGTTTGTAGATATACAATCCCTGCTTGGTCTCAATTCTTCTCCAACACTAACTACAAACAACCACCATCTAAGTTTGTAGATCTACAATCCCTGCTTGGTCTCAATTCTTCTCCAACACTAACAACAAACAACCACCATCTAAGTTTGTAGATCTACAATCCCTGCTTGGTCTCAATTCTTCTCCAACACTAACTACAAACAACCACCATCTAAATTTGTTACAGGTGCCTTGTTTTTGGGGTGTATATGTTTAGATCAGCGGGGGCAACATACGGATATGGCCCACTGGGCGCTTTGATCTGGCAATTTACCTAGATATACATCTCAATTGATAAACACTGTGTTCTTTACAGTAAATCTGAATTATATAACATGCATTATATTAAATACTCCTTTCCTTCAAACAAATTACTTTGCCTGGCTCCATTTAAAGTATGTCTATTTTCCAGGGCACAAACGTTACAAGACACCAACTGGCTGGCCAAACTGTTTTACAATGTTTTCCTACCTTCGAAAATGAATCAAATACACTAACTATTTGCTTTAGAATTTAGAATCCTCTCGTCATGTAAAAAAAAAATGTTCTCAAACGTTTGCACTTTATTTGTAGGTGAGTTTACGTTGAAATGTGTTCTGCCACTTGTGTGTGTGCGGGGCAGGGTGGGGGGGGGGTACATTTCCTATATCCTATGTTTTCAGACATAGCTATAGTATGCAGGCCTTCACTTGGTTTCAGAAACTCAATATGGCCCTCAAGCTAAAATGATTGCCCACACCTAGTTTAGATTAACCTACAAACTGTATTTTTAGAGTAAACATTCAAACTTCAACTTCTCTTGCAAAAATCTCTCCAACATAAACCTAGATGAGCCTATTCCAATTATCTTGAATGACAAGGGAAGTTTGTGTTGTGAAGCCCTCTGCTCCATGGCTGCACACTGGTTAAAATAAAACAGCTCACCGTACAAAATTTACTTATGTCTTGACATCCTCTGTGTTGGATCTTCTACAACAGTGTTTTTAAATGCTCTCCTCGAGGCACACAAGGCGTTTCACAGTTTAGCTGTAGCCGCTGAACTAGCTCACTCTTTTCATTAATCAAGGGCCTGATAATTAGCAGAGGAGTTGAATCAGGTGTAGTAGCTCAGAAATAGATCAAATACATGGAATGGCTGGTGTTCCATTTGAAGAGGGTTTAAAAACACTGTTCTACAATATGCTGTAAAAGGGTGTTGTTAGCCTGCGTGCTGTGTGGAGCAGGGCAGCAGCCAGAGGTGAGACAACCATGGCAGTCATATCCACTAGGAGGCACTGTAGAGCTCCTAGCAGCAGTATGGTCAATAGATAGCCTATAAAGAGCAGACTGTGCCAGTTACCGTCACCCAATGCCCTGGGGCTATCAGGGTGTAGAAGGCATAGAAAGCCTAGCACCAAGCTCTGGTTCACTATTAATGTGTAGTACAGGTCAAAGGGCGAGACGTGACCGCTGCTGTGGCGCTCGGTCTCAGCCACCTTAGCCAGCCAGGTCAAAGACAGGCTGTGGAAAATTAGGGCCATCGCTGAACAGAGACATTCCAGAAGCTCTACTTTTGGGAGTCCTTGAGAAGCTGCGGGGGGACGGGCTAAGTTAGTGTGCTGTACTGACACGACAAATGTTTGGCAAACATTTCACCTTAATTCTGGTCAGAGGGCAGTTTCATTTGGAGCCCTCAGACCTCCCACATTTCCCACAGAGATTCTGATCAAGCACTTACCTGTGATACCAACCGAGGCGACAGTGATCACTGTGATAAGCCCTGTTAGGCGGACAGATGGGGGCACTGCCAGGTGCATTCCATGACTCCAGCCCACACAGAGAATTGGCAGCAGAGCCATGGTGAGAGGGTACATGCCAGAGTGGGCACTGGCATCTGCCCAAACACCTAGCAGAACCTGGGCACTACCACAGATAGAGGGCACCAGCAGTTGCTCACCCAGAGACAGAGAGTAGGGCTTTAAGGGTGCCAGGCCCACAGCATGGAGGAGAAGCAAGCATATCAGAGTAACCAGCACCTGGAAACATTGACAGTTATTAGCCACCTAAAAATGTGCCATCCTTTGCAAACCGTTACTAGTTTTAGACTGTATTATCAATAGTAGCATACTGTAACACTCAATTCAGTTCCCATTCCGTTCCCACCATCTTTCTGTGGATGACAAATCTCCAGCATATGTGTCTAGCTAGCTAATGTTAAGTGTCTAAAACTCTAAAACCTGTTGCTAAAGTCATTCACCACAGTACTTTAGCTAGAATGTTTACATTTATTTGCCATAAAGAGAAATATTGACCTTGTCATAATCCCCATAAAACCTAGCTGATTTTGAATGTTTGTGCTATTCCACCATTACGTTTCATAGCAGTTTTGTAGATGTAATACACATAAGGTCTGTGTTTCTTTTAGCCTCACCCTAACCTCAGTTTTTTTAGAATCCTATAACCCCCTGGGCAGAAGAAATTGTATAGACATCTATTCAACGTATTTACAACCAAAAAGATGTCTTTATGATGTCTCCTTAATGTCCTGTGCCCAGTGGGATGTATTGCCTGGACAAGGTGACCTTTGTTATAATAATTCTCACTGGGCACAGGACTTTGAGAAGACATCATAAAGATGTCTTTCTTGTTTCAAAGGTTGTACAGGGATTATGACTCAGACACTCTCTATTCACACATGTACTGTAACTACTGAAAAGTGATATTGAATGACTTGGAAAAGAATTGCTATTTAGTTTATTCACAAGACCATGTTGAGTTTTGCTTGGTTTTTACAATGGGTGTAGTGGTTTTATATTTATTGATTTCATGATACATGATAACAAGTATCGTAAGGAAAGACAAGTGCAGTTTTAAAACAGTTTCAAAAGGATGATCAAATTTAGGGACTACTTTTTTAATAACACTTAGATGCAGTGTTGCTACTTTTTTTAAAGACAAGGGGAGGGTCAGGTGGAAATGTTTATTGATGACCAGAGTTTGACCAGACCCCTTCCCCAATAAAAACAGAACAGTCCCTATAATGTGTAATGAAGTTGGAGACAAGGGATCTGAGACCATTCCTTCATTCAGCTTCTCTCCAGATCCTTCAGATTTCAAGATCTATGCTTGTGGATTTTTAGGAGGATTATGCCAGGGAATGGGATGGCCATGACAAAACTGTGTTCAGTGAACCATTTTTGTATTGATTTAGAAGTGTGCCTTGGATTAATGTTATGCTGGAACATCCAACAACAGTTTACATGCAGAGGCAGTCATGTTTCGATTTATTATCCACTGGTTCTTGATGGAGTCCATAATACTGTGTATTATTATGAGAAAAAATGCCCCACAACATCAAATATCCGTTAACATACAGTACTTCACAGTGGGGATGAGGTACTATTCTGCATGGCTAACTTTCTGTTTACCTCAAACCCACCTCTTGGGTAAGTATGGTTATGAATGTGGCGTCTGATCGTAGTTTTGAAAACATTCTGACTCCAACACCCAAATAATGTTTGAGAATTCCACCTGTGATCCTTGGAGATTTTTTGGCCACTCAAGCCATCCTCTTCAATTTAATGTCTGAATGTGTATATTGAATGTGTATATTTGGCCTGTGTGTTACCTCACAGTAATACCTTAGTGAAGCCGGTAGTCATATCCTACCACGTCAATCAAATCAATCAATCAAATTTATTTATAAAGCCCTTTTTACAACAGTAGTTGTCACAAAGTGCTTTGACAGACACCCAGCCCGAGACCCCTAAAAGCAAACAACTCAAGTGATGCACAGTGGCTAGGAAAAACTCCCTAGTAGGTGGGACCTGGGAAGAAACCTGGAGAGAGGCCAGACTCAAGGGGGTGGCCAGTCCTCTTCTGGCTGTACCGGGTGGGGGATCTGAAGGTACACAGCCCATTGTAATAAGGTCACTTTGTTCATCAGTGACCTTATTACAATGGGCTATGGTCACAGCCCACCCATCATATCTTCATTGTCCAGCAATGAAGATATGATGGGTGGGCTGTGACCATAGTCTTTATGTAGCATCAATACAGTTCGGTGGTCTTGTGAAGGAAGAAATTGTTTCTTGGTACTTTGGTGACCTTATTATTAAAATTAAATATTTATTTTCTTTCACTTTTTTTCGATAGTTTTTACTTCCATAAAAGGTTTGATAAAGACCTTTTTTTCCCAGGTTGTTTTGCTCATATTTATCAAGGATGCCAATGTTAGTGGAGGCCACTATACATAGTGTATGTACAAACACCAGTAGTTATTATAATCCCTGTTTTTACATAACTGGTTATAATGATTACACTATTTGTTTTTGGAGGGGTGTGTGGTCCCATTTAATTAGCGGTATAAAAGATGGACATTGGACTGGCCAGGTGGTGCAGCATACAAGTGTGCAGGCTCTGTTTTCTATTTATGTTTTCATTTAGCCCTGCACTCAATTAAGGATGTGCATTTGATCTTATTTGATCTCATTCCAAATTCAACATTTAAAACCTGTTACAGTGTCCCCCTATAAAAACGCTGAAAAAAGCATGAAATACCTGGAAAAAGGTGACTGGTACAGCAAATGGGTAGTGATACTGTGGGATGAAGATTCCAGCTACAAAGCTACGGAGCTGATCTGCCATAGCGTACAACACCATGACAGCTAGGGTGGCGCTAAAGCAGATTACTGGACCCAGATTCTTGCATACGTCAGGAAAAAGCCTCCTCAGTGTACATACACTCCTCCTACATTTCATCCACCAATGACTGCTGGGAGAAGAGGGAAAACAGTGACAAAGAGGCTAATACAGATGGACTTTCAGGAGACTATTGATTAACATAGAAACACATTGGAATTTATTCAAATTAACTGCATATTAATGTCTACACAGCAAAATCACCAGTGTTAAATAATTTTGAGAGTGTTAAATTAAAACTCTCAGTGTTTATATAGTGCCAATGGGAAGTATATAAACACTGAGAGGGTTAATTTAACACTTGCAGAGTTGATTTAACACTGGTGATTTTGCTGTGTACTATTAAAGAAAACGTGTAAATACCTATTTGTGAAGAGACAGACCCTGGTGTTTGGGTGGTGATCCCTGGGGTCCATTGTAATATTTCACCTCTGTCAGGGAAGGGAAGGTGTTGGTGTCAACTGTCAACCCCGTCTACAGCAAATAATGCAGAGCCATTTTCTTTCTACTCCCTAACATTAGAGGATCACAAATCATTACTGTCATCACAAGTATCTCATAAACATGTTATTCTTTTTTCATTTACTAAACCATTCACTGTTACCACATAAAAACTTTCAAAACACACATAACAATACATAAAATGGACTCTACCATTGGTCAGGGTTCAGCAGTGTGAAGGCCAATATTACACTAAATATTACTCTACTCTGTCATGAGAATTTTTTATTAAGGTTTGTGACACAAACCCTACTTGCGCAGTTCTCTACTAGGTAATAAGTCAGTAAATTACCTAAAGGATTATTAGGAACACCATAATAATACTGTGGTTGACCCCCTTTCGCCTTCAGAACTGCCTTAATTCTTTGTGGCATTGATTCAACAAGGTGCTGAGTTTGCTCTTCTATCAGCTTGAAGCAGTCGGCCCATTCTCCTCTGACCTCTAGCATCAACAAGGCATTTTCACCCACAGGACTGCTGCATACTGGATGTTTTTCCCTTTTCACACCATTCTTTGTAAACCATAGAAATGGTTGTGGGTGAAAATCCCAGTAACTGAGCAGATTGTGAAATACTCAGACCGGCCCGTCTGGCACCAACAACCATGCCATGCTCAAAATTGCTTAAATCACCTTTCTTTCCCATTCTGACATTCAGTTTGGAGTTCAGGAGATTGTCTTGACCAGGACCACACCCCTAAATGCATTGAAGCAACTGCCATGTGATTGGTTGAGTAGA
>JACXGM010002651.1:16250-45963 GCA_016801145.1 Umbra pygmaea | reverse complement strand
TTGGTGACAAATCGGATGGCACTATTATAGACTACGTCTAGCTTTCTAAGTAGGGAGGTGGAGGCAGTTCTGTAAATGACATCCCCGAAATCAAGGATTGGAAGGATGGTCATTTTTACCAGGGTCTTTTTGGCAGCATAAGTGAAGGAGGCCTTGTTTCTGAATAGGAAGCCAATCCTAGATTTTATTTTAGATTGGATGTCAGGCTGCAGTGGTGAGTTTATCATTTAACTTAATATTCTTCCTCACATGAATTTTCCATTCTCATTGCTTCCTGTTTCTCCTCCCCTTACTTTTTTAAGGACATTGATGCTTTGTTCAGAGATTTTATTTGGTATAAAAAACATCCTAAAATTTGTCTTTCTACATTAATTCACCCAAATTTATGTTGAATTTATTTTCCAAATTTCAGATATTACTACAGTATCTAGCATTTCAGCTTACCCATACAAAAATCAAATAAATGGCCAAATATAGCCATACATATGAAAGCTCTTAACATATATTTGATAATATATGAGCATATACAGTATTTAGAGTATTTTGATTACAAAATTTGAATTACAAAGTCAGGAAATATATGTCGCATATTTTTGTATACAGTATTTCAACATATAGTATGTACATACAGTATACAGTATGTGATGATGTTTCCACTATATATGCCAATATCTGACATATATATGGTCATAGATGTATGTATACTTATTATATTTCCATATGGGTTACATTTAAAAAAGATTTTACCAAATATTCCATTGACAAACATGTCAAACCCCTACTTATCATCACATATACAGTACAGTACTGTATATAACATCAATGTTTAAATTTGTAGACAAATTGTTAACTGACATAAGGCAAGAATAAATGTAGCAGCATTTCTATATTATTTATTTACATAATCTCAAATGTACATTGACAGATATTATACACTACTTATACCCTCTGTAAACCATAGGTAAATGCAGATATGGATGTCAAATGTGGAAATGTATGTCACATATATAAACTGTCAATTTTTCTATATTTCGACATATATGCACATATATGTGATGTTTCCACCATATATGCCAATCTAGGACATATAGGTTATATACCTATATGACCATATATTAGATTTCCGTATGGGTAGAATTGTCTGGTTCCAAACCTTTCGGGTTTCCACAATGGGTCAAGCAAGAAATTTTGATTTTAAAATATATTTTTTAAATGACAGGACCATGGAGTCTTGTTCTATCGCTGGCTCTTCATGTTTGTTTTATCCCAAGCTATGAAGACATACATGTATGGTGTGCCATGGGATGTGTGCCTAGGTTCCCACCCACTTGTAAAGTTATTATCTGCCCCTACGGTTACTGGAGTGGTCTAAAATGTATAATAAACTAATATCATCACAAGTGAACACACTCCCTGTTACAAGATTGTGGAAAAAATATACTAACTACATTCTGGTGATGCCTTTCGTTATTGCTGTCTACAAAACACAGGCTGATTAGGTAAACTACTGACATTTTTATTTACATTTACATTTTAGTCATTTAGCAGACGCTCTAATCCAGAGCGACTTGCATTAAGTACAGGGACATTCCTCCGGAGCAACTTAGGGTGAAGAGCCTTGCCCAAGGACACATGGTTAACAATTAAAAGTTGAAATTGGAATATGAATTGGAATATTTTTGTCACATACTCCATATTTAATAGATCAATTTAAAGAAAGCCAATAGTTGCGCATATGAAAAAGTATATAAAAACAGGGGTACTCGATAAATGTATGATTTATGTGGAAGAGGGAGTACTCAGTCTTCAAAAGAATACGTCCTGCCTAAAAACACTTTTTCATTCTCTAATAAGGAAAAATTGCCTTAAAAAGGGTTCATCAGATGAAAATTGTTCTTGGTAGGACCTTTTCCATTTGCAAAGAACATGCTTTGTGCAGGGCTGCATTTCCTATTACAGAAATACAAAGAAAAGCTTTTTTTTACCAAAATTCACTTGGACTACAATGAATTTGAAACTGTAAAAGAGGAAGAAAACCTTTAATGAATATTGTGAAACTATTTTTATTTTGAGCATCCAATAAATCATCCAATGATATACAGTACTATGTAAAGTCCTAGGCACCCTAGATCCATCACACAGTACCATCTGGAGGGCATCTGATCAGTCATACCTTCATCTTGCTGTAGGACAATGCTCCCTAACACACGGCCAAGGTCATAAAAGATTATCTTCAGCAAAAAGAAGACAGAGTTCTGCAACAGATGGTATGTCCTCCATACAGCCCAGATCTCAACATCATCAAGGTTGTCTGGGATTACCTGGACAGACGGAAGAAAGCGAGATGGCCAAAGTCTTTAGAAGAAATGTATCAAGTTCTCCAAGATGGTTGGAACAATCTACCAGTGATTTAATAATAAAACTGCACAAAAGTGTAGCTAAGGGAATTTATGCAGTTTTACGCAGAATCTAATGGTTCTATATGTGCCTAGGATTTGTGCACAGTATTTTACTTTGGTTTTTCATGTCATGCCTGGAGGCTTTTCATTATTCTCGACAGCATCATCCTACCATTTCAGTACTATATTTATAGTTTTTGTACTACTGCTGTAGCATCTGTTAAACATTTTAATAATGGGTTCATATTACTGTATTACCATTAACATTATTATTGAATTTGTAACTGCTATTGTTTTGACCATGGTTATTTTATGTACACTTAAAAATATGTGACAATGTTCAGTAAGTAACCTAGGTCTTTTGCATTGAAGTGATACAGAGAGAAAGAGGGAAAGACGTGTAAAGAAAGGAAGAGCTACATGAGTGACAAATGAGCAATGCGTCTTGACCTTTTAAGATCCTTTGGACACCTTGGACCCAACATACGAGACAGATCGATCCTCTTTGGTGTTGTTTAAATTAGGAACCCATGTAAAAAATGCTTAGGGCTACTAACAAGACTATTCCATATGATGAAATCAAGAAAAATACATTTCAAATATATTTTACGTATTTTAATATACAGAATATCTTAAATGTCATGCACTTTTGTATGAGTACAAAGGTGCGCTGCGTTAGTTTGGAAAAATATTTAGCAGTTTTGTATTATTATTGTATATTATTGATTGTTGTGTATTTTCAAATATGTTCCTTTATTGGGATTGACAGAGAATCCCTCAGCAACACCAGTTGGCCACTCAGAGACACGCGCCTCTGGAGAAGAAGAAGTTGGGAATAAGTAGGTGGCTAGGGAGAAGCCTCCATTGGGGCCCTTATGTACCTTCTTAAAAGAAGAGCCACTTGTGCAGGCAGTCAGATAGGCAGCCTCTGAGGAGCTCTGACGAGTGACTGTGATTAGCATGTTAGAGGAAATTCTCGTCACTCTGTCTCATTTCGGATTATTATCGTGGCAGGACTATGCATTTTAATTATGAGCAAGGAACGTACACTTGTATTAACATCAGTGTTTGTCTAACTCTCTCTTCTCTGTAATAAAGTGCATCACCTTTAACCAGAACAGAACAATTACATATTGTGCTTTTGTAATGGATAATGATGCAATGTTTTTATAGAAATGTTTATTAGAAAGAACACCCTATTTACTGCAACACATATATCACATAGAGCAGTCCTTCTGACCAAAGTATTGAATATCGCAAATTCCAAAAGAACTGTTATATTCTATCTTTGGCTGAATGCACTTCATGTCTTCTTTGCCAGATGGCAGTCAGGAGTTGGAAGAGCAACTCCTGAACCACTCCTGACTCAGAAACCTAGCAACCTCCTTTCTCACATGCAAGCTGCATTAGCTCACAAGTATATGACAGCCGACAGTATCTAGGGGAAGCATATGGAACCTGATTAGAAATAGAAATGGCCCATTTGAATAGCGTACAGAGGGGATGGGGGCAGTAACACTATATGCAGACGTGGCAGCGTTTGGAAATCCATATCGGGACGCTCTGATGCATTGTGCTGTATAGCATACCAACTAGTGTGTGTGTACGTATGTGTGTTTGTCGCGCTTGGCTCCTCTCTCTTTTTCCACACCTTACTCTCCTTCTATCTCCCTACCTCTCTCTCTCTTTTCTCACATCAAAGTGAAACTGAGGGAGCTGCGGGTACTGCGTCGGCACCGATAAGAGAATAAGTTCCATTAAGTCGCTTTGCCTCACAGGGATAACACTGCTCTCCCCTTTTCTGGTTTCCCAAACGGCTCAAGCCTCTTTTCTATTCGTCTATAACAGCTTTTATGATCGTGCCCTCTTGTCCCCCTCTTCATTACACTGCTATTTACTGTTCCTTGACATCTGTCTTTAAGCCATGTTTTGATCACAGTTTCTACATACATCCGACACTTAAACCTGAGGTGAGAAACAATCTTTTCTTTGAAGAAAAATTCCGACAAGAAACTGAGGCTGATACAAACACAATATTCTGTTTTTTTACTCTTGTCAAGACACCTAATCAAAATCCTAGGAAGAAATTATTTCTGTTTTCTTCATGCAAGTTGTACAATGTTTAAAATGTGTAAATTTTGCCTATCCTATGTGATTTAGATATGTTTAATAGTGGTCCAATCGACTGATCAGAAGCTGCCCTGTGTATGACTGGAATGGCTGATATTGCTGTAGTGATTACTTCCAATGTTTAATACTGTGATTGTATGGTGTGCTTGTGTTGTATTGTCTTGTCTGTGGTAACTTGCTGCTGTGTGTCTTGATAAATCTCTACTTCAGTAAGTGAAAATGTGTCTACTGGATTTCTACCTGATATATTTCTACTGAATATAAATCTAGTTTAGTATCAAAAGTAAATACAGTGAGACCATAATTCATTGGACAGTGACCATATTTTTGTTACTTTGCTGGAGCTATGCTGAAGATGTTTTATGAGTCTGTGGTGGCTGGGGTTCTCCTCTATGCGGTGACATGCTGTGGAAGTGGGCTGAGAGTGGCTGACAATAACAGACTAAACAAACTGATCCGCAGGGCCGGTGATATTGTTGGTGTGAAGTTAGATTCATTAGAGACAGTGTCTGAAAGGAGGAGACTCTCCAAGTTACGTTCAATCTTGGACACCTCCTCCCACCCACTCCACAGCACACTGCTTAGTTTGAGAAGCACCCGCAGCGATAGATGTAGACTACCAAGACTTACCACGGAACGCCACAGGAAGTCGTTCTTGCCGGTGGCGATAAAATTGTATAACTCCTCCCTTTAGTGCTTAACATTAGTTTGTTCGGTTTTGGAACTCCTACTGTAATATCTCTATCATCTTGCTGACTGTTATTCTAGCATCTAAGATTTTTAAAATATTTATTAGACTTAGTAGTATTTCACAATAATTAACTTATTTACTTATGTATTACTATTTGTTTGACCGGGGGTGTAACTATACCATTTCCCTATAGGGATTAATAAAGTATTCTGAATCTGAATCCGAACTTTGGTTCTGTATTCTGGTACTTTGAGTTTGAAAGGAAACAATGACAATGACAATGAGATTGATTTGTTCATTTATCGGATGAACCGTTCAGAAAAGAAAGCACATTTTTGTACATGGTTCCCCCATTTTCTGGCACCAAAAAAACATTGGATAGTTTAACGTAATGTGGAATAAAGTAATAATTGTCAACAGGGATGCTGAAAGGAATTTGTGGGCCCGGGACAAACTCCACATTGTGGGCCCCCCACTAAAAAAAATAACTATGCAAAAACAAAATGTGGGGCCCCCCTCAGGACTGGGCCCAGGACAACATACCCGGTTGTCTCTCCCTGTCAGCTGCCCTGATTGTCAATATTTGGTTGCATATCCTTTACATGCCATGACTGCTTGAAGTCTGCATTGCATCAACATCACCAGATACTGGCAATCTTCATTGTTGGTGCTCTGCCAGGCCTGTAAATGTACAGTAATTTACTGGCAACACAGTAGACAGCAGAGTACTGTTTATTTACAGCCTTGTTACTGTGTTTTAAGATTACAGCTCATTACACAAATAAAAATTGTCAGCAGGGGTGGCAGAAAAAAATGGGAATAACAAACGTAATTTGTGGAAATATAGTAAATGGTCCTCAAAATAAAGTATATTCTTGCAAAATATTATAGCAATATTACATAATGATGTAAAATAATAAGCTACAGAGATTACATCTGTTTATAATGTGATTATATCATTACTATGAGAATAAAAAAAACATTTGCGAATAACGACACAAACTTACATGAGAGTATTTTTCATTGGATTTTATTTGTACATTACAGCAGAAGCAATATAGAATAAGTGTATATTATGTCATGTTCCCCCAGTTATCTGTGAGGGCTGTGTTCTGTTTTGTGTGCCTATTTCTGTCAGTGTGTGTCCAGCAGGTGGAGCCATTCAAGCCGGTGGTTGGAGGTGACAGGTCTTATTCCCTTCTGGTCTGGTTGTCCTCTGATCCCGCCCCCTCATCAGCGCTGTCAGCTGCAGCCTGTTTGGTGTTAATAAACCCTGTAGTTCAGTGTTCTCCTTCTTTGTGTGAAAACCATATAGCTTGTGTATGGTTAGCTGGCTGTATTTTGTGTGTGTTGTGATTGAATATGGGAGAGCTAGGTGGTGTATGTTGATATCCATTATTAGTAATTGTATTGTATTGTACATTTGTATTAACATTCCTTTTTTTGTTTTCTTCCCAGGGGAAGGAGAACACACTTGGGAGTGTGTAGACAGAGCCATCCGTGGGCAGTGTTGTGCCTGAACGCGTTCATTGAACGATAGTTCATGAACTCGTTCATATTTTGGGCGAATGTGAACTGATTGTAGGCTACTGTATTACTGCCTGATACATCCCTCTCGCTCCCTCTGCCTGTGTTTGTTTGCCGTTTTGGAGGTGGACGGGGCTGATTATCGTGGACAAGCTGCACCTGGGCTATCAGCTTTATAATCCAGAGCCGGCGCAAGGAGACGGTCTCTCTCTCTCCATCGGGTGTTTTTATGTCTTTGTTTTGATGTCCATTTTGAATGGACCATGCTATACAACACCTTCCTCTCACATATTTCACATACAGCTCAACATTTACATTACACACATCCGCTGATTTCTCACACTCCATATTTGCTTTTATTCAAAAAAAAGGAAGAATAAACAGTTGTTTGTTATGGCTTCCAAGCTGGCGTTTGGTCTCCCCTTTTTGGATGTCATGGTCTAGAGCCGGCTTGTGACATATGAGGGCTCGTGTTCGGGATCTGTGCCTTCGTTTTGTTTTTGTACTCCCTTGCTTGTTGGTTCGTATGCTGGCGCTTCGTGCCTGTCTTTTGTACCTGTTTGTGGTGCGTTTGTTGTGGCATATGTAGTGCGCTGTTTGGAGGGGGGTTGTGGCTGTGTTTTAGTACACGCTGTTTGGTTGCTTGCTGTTTTGGTTTGTTTGACGTTTTGGTGGAGAGAGACTCACAGTCTCTATTCTGGCTGGTCTAGAGACCATCTGCTTTTTTCCTGTTTGGGTCGTCTGGTGGAGAAGGTAAGTCATTTTGGTGGGGCGGACAAGAGGAGATTGTGGGGCATGCAGTAAACACTTGCCCTGAGCTGTTTTTGTTTACTGTTAGGCATAGTGGCGTGTTTTCCTTTGGGTACACATTGTGCGCTGTTTGTTATTTTTATGTGGTGTTAATGGGTGGAGCATTTGTCTCGGGTGCACATCCGTGGTTCGAAGTTGGTACCGGTGTACTGGTGTCTACTTTGTGCCAGCGGGCTTAAAAACCCACCGCAAAGCCACTGAAGACTAGGGTTGAAGTAGCATAGGCTGTGGGGAAGCTCTTATTGGTCACTTAGTTGTTGAACACCAGGTTGTTTATTTCGTGGCTCATCTTTTCTACTTTGGATTGGCTCACCAGGATAGGGCAGTTTGGGGTAAGCATTCAGTTCGAGAATGGCATCTGTTGATGATTTTATGCATGCTCCTGAGGAAGAACTGCTTGGTCACTTTACAAAGGAGCAACTGTTGAAATTAGGTGAACACTATCAAATAGAGATCAGTAATAAGCGCCTTAAGGACATTGTCAGGTCTATTCTGTCTGCCAATTTGTTGTCCACCGGGGTTTTGAGGGCGACCGTGAGCGAATCCCGCCCACCGGTGCCGGTAACTGGGTCTGTTGGGTTTGAAATATGAGCAACAAAAGGAGCTACTGTCATTACAATTGGACCATGATAAAGAAAAACATTGTATAGAGAATGATTTAGAAAAGGCCAAGGTACAATTACAGCACCAGCGGTTAGATCTGGTCAGAGAGGGTAAGATTTCAAGTGAGACCTCGTTTCAGGAGGACTCGTTGTCCTATGGTCGTCCCTCTCTGGGCCATCCTCTACCCTTTGATGTAGCGGGTAACCTTAGATTATTGCCTACATTTTGCAAAAAGGATCCTGATGTGTTCTTTGTTTTGTTTGAACGTGTGGCCGACGCTCGCGCTTGGCCTGACTTGGACCGTACGTTAATGTTGCAGTGTGTATTGACCGGTAAAGCCCAAGAGGCATACTCTTCCCTTACTGCCATCGAGTGTGAGGATTACACAACAGTTAAGGCTGCTGTTCTACAGGCGTACAAGTTGGTCCCTGAGGCGTATCGGCAACATTATAGAACGTTGAAATTGGGGGTAGAACAGTCTCATGTGGAGTTTTCCCGGGATCTGTTAACTCTATTTAATCATTGTTGTGCCGCCTCTGGCAGCACAAATTATGAAGAGTTGGCCAACCTAATAGTACTTGAACAGTTCAGAGAATCGGTCCCGGATCCCCTTGCGACGTATATTAACGAACACAAGGTACACACTGCCTCTGAAGCAGCTGTATTGGCAGACGAATATGTGCTGACTCAGAGGGTTTAGGGAGGCCATGAGTCGAGACTGGTGTCGGAGGGAAGGTGAGTCTTTTATTCCTGTGCCTGACCGGGTTCAAGCTGGTCCTGAACATGGATACCGTGTGCAGGGTGACCCTCGTAGGGTGTGTAATTATTGTCAAGGGACAGGGCACTGGACAAACGAATGCCCAGTATTTAATTGAAAGGTAAACAGGACTTCCCGTAGTAGCGTGAAACCAGTGGGGTTAGTTGGGCCTGTACGTGGTGTTAGTCCCATTCAGGTTCCCACCAAATTACAAGCTTGTGATGACTATTTCCCATTTATTAGGGAGGGTGTTATATCGCTTGTGGAAAGCGGGGTTGAAGTGCCAATTAAAATTCTAAGGGACATTGGTGCCTCTGAATCCTTTGTGTTGGGATCTGTGCTGCACTTCTCCTAGGAGAGCGATAGCGGAACTAGTGTCCTGGTTCAAGGAATAGGTCTGAACATATTACCTGTACCACTGCACACTGTTGAGTTGGTGTCTGATTTAGTGCAAGGACGGGTGTTGCTTGGGGTTCGCCCTTGTTTGCCCATTGAGGGGGTTCAGGGTAACAACCTGGCTGGTAGCAGAGTCTGTGTGGACGCATCTCCCCCTTTGGTTGTTTCGCATAAACCCCTCAGTCGGAGTGATATCGATGAGAGTGCCCAACGTTTTCCGGAGGTTTTTTCTGCTTGTGCAGTAACCCGTGCGCAGAGCCGTGAAGCTTCACAGCATGAGTTTAACGCTGACCACTTACAGCCTGTGCTTGACCATTCTAAGGAGGTTAGAGTTCATGCTCCTTTGTCGGTGTCCCGTAGTGAGCTGCTAAAGGAGCAGAGTGCTTATTTATCCTCTAAAGTTTTGTTTGAGCCGGTGCTTCTGTCTGAGGAGGTATCAAGTGCTGTTCAGGGATACTACCTTCACAACGATGTGTTGATGAGGAAATGGATGCCTCATTGTGACAGTTTTGTGGGTGATGCTATTGTTCAGGTTGTGGTACCTATGGCATTGCGTGGAGCTGTGCTAAAGACGTCTCATGATGTAGCAGGCCATATGGGTGTCAGTAAAACATATAATCGTGTTCTGCGTCAATTCTACTGGCCCCATTTAAAAAATGATATTTCTGCCTACATTAAAACCTGTCATACGTGTCAATTGACAGGGAAGCCCAACCAGAAATTGTCCCCTGTCCCTTTACATCCTATACCCGTTTTGGGTAAACCGTTTGAGCACCTTATCATTGATTGTGTTGGACCTTTGCCTCGCTCAAAAACAGGTAGCGTTTATTTGTTTACTGTGATGTGTCAAGCCACCAGATATCCCGCAGCCTATCCCTTTCGCAATATCACCGCCAGGTCTGTTGTGAAGGCACTGTCTCAGTTCGTGTCTATATTTGGAATACGTAAGGTGGTGCAAAGCGATCAGGGATCTAACTTCACCTCGCGCATCTTTGCGCAAGTCCTACAGGAATTGTATATACACCACAACCGTGCTTGCTCTTACCATGCGCAAAGTCAAGGGGCCCTTGAGCGTTTCCATCAAACTTCGAAGGCTTTGTTGAGGGCATACTGTACGGAGCTAGATTGTGATTGGGAGGAGGGGTTACCATGGTTACTGATTGCTGCTAGGGAGATGTCACAGGAAAGTACAGGTTTTAGTCCTAACGATCTTGTGTTTGGGCACACAGTGCGTGGACCGCTGGTTGTGCTTGAACAGGACTGGCGTTCGGCGGAGCCACCTCCTTCCTTAATATTATATGTTGGGGGATTTAGGCGTAAGCTGTATGTTGCTTGAGAATTGGCAAAGGCCAAGTTGGCCACCTCCCAGGAGAGGATGAAGAAACTATACGACCGCTGGGCTGAGGCTCGGGAATTTAGTCCTGGTGACCACGTGTTGGATTTGTTGCCTATCATCGGTTCTCCTGGTCCATTTACTGTAGTGAGCAAACTGTCTGAATTGAACTATTTGATAGCTACTCCTGAGAGTAGGAAAACCAATCAGCTCTGTAATGTGAACTTATTGAAACCTTACTATTCTCTTTTTCCCATTGCTGTGGTGACAGAGTCATCCGCTGACACTTGCCCTGTTGTGGCTGCCTCCGGTGTCACTACCTTTCCTGGAGATGGGGGTATTAATGAGGCGTCTGGTCTGGATGACGGTATCTTGGGGTTAGGTTAGTGAATTCTGAGACCCTTCAGAACCTTTCACAGTTTTTGGCTCACTTGTCTGATGATCAACGTGTTCAACTCGTTGAGTTGATTCGAACTAACACTGTTCTGTTTGCTGATACGCCCTCGCGTACAGATCTGGCAGTTCATGATATTGACGTAGGGGATTCTGATTCGATCCAACAGCGTTTCTATCGTGTCTCCCTGGAGAAGTTGCATCTTTTAGAAACTGAACTAACTTACATGTTGGGGAATGATATAGCTATTCCCTCCTTCTCGAGTTGGGCGTCGCCATTCATTTTAGTAAGCAAGCCCGATGGGACACTTCGGTTTTGTACGGATTATACGGGTGGTAGGTCAGGGTCAGGTGTTGCCGGTGCATGCTAAGGTGGCCGCTATAGATGCTTTTCCAGTCCCCACAACTTAGAAGGAACTCCAGCGGTTTTTGGGGATGGTGGGTTTCTATCTTGGGATTTGCTGTAATTGTGCTACTGTTGCAGCACCCCTTACTGATCTGTTGAAATAGGCTGCTAGGTTTGTTTGGACTCTGTTGTGTAAGGGTGCCTTTGAGTGTGTCAAGCTTCTCCTCAGTTCTGTTCCGGTGTTGGCTGCTCCGCGGTTGGGTGAGCCTTTTAGCCTCTATGTGGATGCCAGTAATGTAGGAGCGGGTGCTGTGTTGACCCAGGCTGATGAGGGTGGGGTTGAACGGTCAGTTTGCTACTTCTCCCGTAAATTCAATAGGCATCAGTTGAACTACTCTGTGGTGGAGAAGGAAGCACTTGCTTTGAAATTGGCCTTGCAGCATTTTGATTTTTTTGTGGGTTCGTGGGTGCTGCCTTTTGTGGTCTACACTGACAACAACCCTCTTACCTTTCTGCGCACTATGCTCTGTCCGAAAAGACGGGTTATGCGCTGGGTTTTGTTTTTGCAGGCATTCCATTTGGAGGTGCGGCACATTCGGGGAAAGGATAATGTGGTGGCAGATGCTCTTTCCCGTGCCTGAACTGTGTGTTTGTCTGTGTTAGTGTGTTATGCTGGAGCGTTGTGGCCTTCCCATTGCTATTTCATGTGCTTTTATTGCCATGTCATTCTCCTTTCTCTTAAATGTTGCTTCCAGGTACCGTGGTTGCTGAGTCTGGTTGGTGTGTGGTTGGGAGGCTGACAGGTTGACTTCTGGTGGTGTGGTGGCTGCGTGCTGTGCATGACCATTTGGGGTTTGTATTTGTGCGTGTGTGTAGCCTGGTTGTGGTTGGGGGGGTGGTTTGGTCACCTCTGGTTCCCTTTATTTTTATGTGGGGGAATGTTACGTCCCTCTCGCTCCGTCTGCCTGTGTCTGCCTGTGTTTTTGTGTGTTTGCAGGTTTGGAGGTGGGAGGGGCTGATTATCGTGGACCAGCTGCACCTTGGCTATCGGCTATAATCCTGAGCCGGCGCAAGGAGACGGTCTCTCTCCATCTGGCGTTTTTCTGTCTTTGTTTTGATGTCCAAATTGAATGGACCACGCTATACAACACCTTCCTCTCACATACAGCTCAACTTTTACATTACACACATCCGCTGATTTCTCAAACTCCATATTTGCTTTTATTAAAAAAAAGAAAGAATAAACAGTTGTTTGTTATGGCTTCCAAGCTGGCGTTTGGTCTCCCCTGTTTGGATATCATGGTCTAGAGCTGGGTTGTGACACTGCCTGATGAACGTTACTGTGAACTGGTGTCTGTGGATGGCAAGCTCTCTCAGTTTAACGAATTTAGCAGAGTTTTTGTGACTATCTCACGAAGCGTACATGCTAGCAATTAAAACTTGGTACTGTTGGAAAGACGGAGATCAGCCGAAAAAAATGAGTGTTTGCTCATCCTTGTGGGTTTATGGGAGCCGGAGCTATCATGCCTAGAATTTGGTCATGTTTTTTTTTTTACTTTTGACTTTTTTACTAAACACATTACAGACACGAAGTAGGATGTGAAAATTACAAAATAGCAACTCTGCAATGATGTAGCTGCACAATACCAACATGGTACCAATATGGTTGGAAAGAGGGGGTTCCACTGATAAAATAATGCCAGTGCAAATAATGAGTAGTGGTTTGTCCATGTGGATTATTGACAGCCAGAGATATCGCGTCTCAAATTTGGATTATTCACTGCCTATAATGTTTTGACTTTTCACTGACTATATTTTGGTAAACTAAAAACATTACAGACAGAAATCAGACAAAAAAATTACAACAACATTTCTGCAAGGAGGTAGGACATCACCCTGCACTAAAACAGGTTATTTTTGGGGGGGTTCAGGATATTATTTTTTTATGTATAGGGAAATTGTAAATATATGTAGGCTACTGTACATTAAAAAAATACCATTCAAGCAGCTAGTTTTTCCTCATGTTTTTGAGAATATACTGTAGTGGTGAAAGCTGTAGCTACTACTAGTGTGAACTGAATGGACAGCAACAACCGTTAAAGGTTCCATGTGTAATCGTTCTGAGGATCTATTGACAGAAATGCAATATAAGATCCATAACTATGTTTTCAGTGGTGTGTAAAGACCTCACATAATGAACAATAATGTTTTATTACCTTAGAATGAGCCATTTATATCTACATAACTGCAGGCACCCCCTTATATGGAGGTTGCTGTATTATGTCGTCATGTTTCTACTGTAGCCCTCAGCGAACAAACAGCGCTACAGAGCGCATTTCGTCACAACATTTAAAGAGAAGCAGCCAAAAAAGAAGCAGCAGCAGAAGTTGTACGTTTCTAACTATTAGGTAATAGTAGAAGCTCTCCTTTATTAGAAGTGGAATTTTGGACAATTGGAAGGCTCTATTGAGGGAAAAAATATTCAAAGCCATGCAGAAGTTACCTGTTATCTGCTGGACAGGTAAGGTATTCCAACTTTAGCAGTGCAATTGAAAACAGTTGTTTGACAATATTAGCCTCGTAGAAGCTAGCCATAGTCACTGTGAAAAGTGACTTTTCCCTTATCATTGGTGTAAAATATATCGTTGGATTGTTGCATGTAACTTAGTTCTTCTCCCTCGCTATCTTATGGCTTTGCTATGTGGGAGAAATAAGATGGTTACACGTACGTGAGTCAATCAGCTGATTAGTACTATTGACTGCAAAAGAGTAATGTTTGCTGTAGGCTCATATTAGCCAGCTACTAAGGTGTTAGAAAAAATATGTAGGTGGATTGTTTCATGTGGTTCTTCTCTCTCACTGTGTACAGTAATGGCTTTGCTGTGTGGGTATAAATGGGCTGGTTACGTTCATGAGACAATCAGCTGATTAGTACTATTGACCGCAAAACATTAACATTTGCTGTAGGCTCATATTAGCCAGCTACTACGGTGTTAGAAAAAATATGTAGGTGGATTGTTTCATGTGGTTCTTCTCCCTCACTGTGTACAGTAATGGCTTTGCTGTGTGGGTATAAATGGGCTGGTTACGTTCATGAGACAATCAGCTGATTAGTACTTATTGACCGCAAAACAGTAACGTTAGCCTACACCCAACAGCATTACAAAATATTAGCCATCTAAACCTTTACTACCGTGTTAGAAAAAATATGTAGTTGGATTGTTTCATGTGGTTCTCCTCTATTGTTGTGTAATTGCTTTGCTATGTAGGGAGAAATGTGCTGGTTACGTTCGTGAGACAAACAGCTGATCTTTTAGTACCCTGTTAGAAAAAATATGTAATGTTAGGTGGATTGATATTTCGAAAGCATGATGAAGCCAGACGAATACGGGAGTGACCAAAATCACTGGTAACCATCAGTGTGGCTTTTCCCAGATAGAAGGCTCTTATGAAGGAAACATTTTTTAAAAGCAACTTTTTTCTTATCTTGTACATGATAACAAGTCAGTGAATAAAACACTAACACAATGATGAACAAGTAAAAATAACATTCGAAACAACATGGTTTTACTGAATAATACATTTTTTACTAAATACTAAAGTAAATATCTTAATATCTCTATGAAGAAACCTCATTGCTTGACTATCTACTCTGCTGTCTCAGATCACAACATATTTTATCCTACGTCGGCCACCATAGCTTAGCTTTTGTGTTTGCAAAGGGAAGGGTAGGAAGTGAGTGACTGGCTGCTCGCAATTCACAAACCATAACACTAGATGTCACTAGAAATTACACACTGAACCTTTAAAGCAACAATGGGGAAATGCTGTGCCCTCAATACTATGTACTACAATGTACTGTAAACCCTGGTTGGATAAGGATTCAAAATTGGACATGAAGATGAAATCTGACGCATACTTTCAGTGTTAAAACTGATAAAATAATTGCTGTCTGTGGTTCTACAAGTGCTGTGGCAATCATTTTGAAAGATAATAGCTCACAGCAACATATGGAAAAAAGAACTGAAAAAACTAGTTCATATTTGGAACTGTGAACTTAGTAAAAAAAATGTAAGTAAAAACTATGAACTGAACTAGTTCATTTTCAAATTTGTGAACTGAGCTATGAACTAGTTAATGTAGAAAGTGAACTTTCCCAACACTGCCCGTGGGCATACATCGACCTAAGGGTAACTTCCCTGTCTATAGACACTAGGATAGATCTGGGCAGACCACCTACTGTAGAGGTGGGCTTTATTATTTTTATTTCTTTGCTTTGGTTCCGTCCAGCTCCTTCTCCTAAACCCTATACCATTTGGCTAAATAAAAGCCTGAGTTTTAAATGGTACATTTTGTGTCAGTTGTCCTTACTCGCACCTACGACTACATTTCTTTTTCACTGTCCACTGAGTGTCCTTGAGTGGCAGGTTGTTGGTCCCCTTTCAGGCAGATATATATAATAATCTGAATAAGCAGTAGTTACAGAATGAAATATGGAATATCCTGTTTACATTTTCAGACTTGACACTGTGTGCCCAATTTTAACGATCTGAAACGCAACTATCAAACATGAAACGCAAGTGACTTTATGGGCAGATCTTGGGCGCTGTTGCTATTATACCGGCGGGATAAATTACTCTTGTGCCCGACGCAAATCTAAAATGGGTAGGTTTGAAGTAGCTACATTAGTCATAGGTGTGGTTTAGACATAACGTGCAATAAACAAATCAGAGCGTCATCTCACATTCCCTTTAAGAATAGGCACACTTGTTCCATGCAGATTGCTATTGTAACGGTGGATTATGAATGCATGGTGATATTTTTGCAATGTAGTCTAACATTTGACAGAGATTACTTTGCTTACCTCACTATAGACGCTGCAGCAGCTCTTCTGTCAAATAAGCTCTCCTCTCCCGTTCTGCTGCTGGGGCATTTGGGTTATGTGGCACACATCAACATCACGTCTCCTTAAGTCATCTATAGCATCGCAAATTACTTATATATTGATTGAATGGGTTCCCTTGTAGTTGATGTATATCAATGTGAATAATTTAGAATAATTTGGGTATATGTGTATACTAGATTTATGCCTATTCTTCATATATTCAATGATTTCCTTTGTGTGGTAATATTTTTCCTTGTAATTATGTATGGTTTGCAGAAATGGGAACTACTGCATCTGTGTAGATGAGAGAATCAAAATGTATACTTTGTGTGCACATGTTACATTATACCCAAATCACGCGCCTTTAAAATAGCAACTACCAGTCATTGTACCACTAAATAAAAGTTAGAACATATACACTGCGTCTTGCTTTGTTCTCTTCACACCACCCCACCATCAAAATTCTGGTAAGCTGAATGACTTTCGTGGGACACATTTTTTCCATGCACTACTGAGCATTTAAATTACCATGTATTTATTATTTTATAGATTTTTCATGAATTATTTTCTGGTCTTTTAACAAATAACAAAAAGTTGTGAAAATTGACTTGACAGGTGTTTCTAGTTAGGTGTGATCATTTACATAATTTGTGTAGGTATTAGAGAGCTGTCAATGTGTAGTCCCAATTCTAGGCTTTGAATTTGCATTTGGGCATGCATAGGTGTATCAGTGTCTCTGGAATATTCTCGCTTATATGTTTACGTATACACTCATAAATATGACCAACCTGGCAATTTCCACTATGACACTGCAATATTTAGGTATGCTGCTAAAATAATCCTAAATAAGTTAGATAGAAAGTATTACTTTGCCATGCCATTTGTTGTGTAACCTGTGTCTCTCACACTTTCACTGTGACCTTAACACTTTGATTAATTGGCCCCTGACTTCACACAAATCTCATTGGTGATAACGTATTTATAAGATACTATAGTGACTGTGCTACATGGAATATCAAATTGCTTATAGTTCCCAGTGATCGTAATGTCATTGAGTTATGTTTAGTTTAGTTTAGTAAATCGTTATTTGGTATTTGTTATTGGTCAGTAAATGTTGACAATTGGTCCTGTTCATTTTATTTGTTGTATGGATGGTTTCAACCATCAGTGAGAGTGTTAGGCTGTTTTGCCACCTCACTTTTACAATTGGCCTTGTATTGAGTTGTTCCTCTGTACTATATCTGCAATAAAGAGGCTTGAGGTTTTTACTACTCAGTGTTGAACATTATTTGACACCACACTAGTTTTAGTTAAAGCCATCTCTACTTCGGCTCACATCTTAACATCTTGTATTCTGCGCTCTGGTTGTTCCTAAAGCCTACACTTCTTAGGTTGACACTAATTTCAGTTTACTGATGCTAATGACTGGAATGAGTTGCAAAAGACCCTTAGGGCCCTATTTTAACGTTCTAAGTGCACGGCGTGAAGCGCATGTCCAAATCCACTTTTGCTAGTTTGAAGGAGAAAAAAAGTGTCCATGCGCCGGGTGCACGTTTCAAAAGGGTTGTGCTAAGTGGCTTCATTAATTTATAGGTGTGTTTTGGGCATAACATGCAATAAACCAATCAGAGTGTCATCTCTCATTCCCTTTAAGAGCCAGACGCGTTTGTACCTTGGCGCATTACTATTATGATAGCAGATATGCACCTTAATATATATTTTTTTAATCTTTTGCATGTTTGTGTGCTGCTGTGCTTCCCTGTGTGTGTGTAACCAGCATAGTGCACTGTGCATAAGCCTAGGTGCATTTGACAAAGAATGTTTTTTCGGATAATTAATAGAACGTTTCCAAATCACCTTGGTCCATGTCAGATGTAATCATCTTCTTGGCTGGAAATGGTTGAAAGAAAAAAACATTTCCTTGTCCCACTCTATACAGAACTTTTTCTGTCTCCTTTGAAATTGAGAGCTTAACCTTGGTGGACAGTAAGCAAAACAGCGGCTAGAAAGATTCAACCGATAAAGTTGGTCAGGAGCCCTTCCCATGTTTTTTCCTCACTGTATTCCAGATCAAACATATGGTTGGATATTATCAGTCAATACTACTTGAAATTGTTCAACCCTTCAGGTATTTGCTTAATTGCACTTCCCATTGTTGAAAGAAATCCAGCTCTAACTCGTCATGTATAGCTAATTAGCTATTTAAGGAAGAATACAATGTGTAGTATTCCCACACAAAGTACATAGTTTTATTATCCAATCAACATCAATTCAGGGTTGTGACGTAAACAAGATAGGAAGTCAACTGAGCTCCTCCCCTGTAGTTTCAAAAATTTTGCCAGTTATATCACTGGCATAGAAAATGCAAACCTACGGTGGCTGGCTTGGTAACATCAGAATGCACTGAAAATGTGTTTTTAGTGACAATGATATCGGAACAATGACCTGGAAAATGATTTTGAAGTGTTTGAGGGATGTTCCTTTAAGAAATGTTCTTTATAAAAAGTCCTATGGACTGAAACTTTTATAGTGATGGCTTTAAGGAAGAGCTCAGAGATCGTTATCAAAGCTTTAGGTATGTTCTTAAAATCAATGTTGCTTCTGGGAAACTGAGCCCTGGATATTTCTGATGAGTTATAAAAAGCTAATTAATATCGGAAATAACTGACATGACAAGAGGAAAACTGTGATACCCAATTTTTCAAAGAACATCTTGGGCCATTTTCTATAGCATAGTTCATGAATAGGTATTTTAATAAGTAGTTTATGTATTCACTTACCAGCCACTTCATTAGGTATTCCTGTCCAACCACTTGTTAACACAAATATCTAATCACCCAATCATGTGGCAGCAAGTCAATACATTTAGGCATGTAGACATGGTCTGGACAAACTGCTGAAGAAGTTCCAAGGGAAAAATTTTAGTAATTTAAGTTTCAGCTTCATTTAAGTAACATTGAATGTTGCATGGTAGTTTATTCCAGATGGGCTGATTTGAGTTTTCAGACAGTGCTGATCTACTGGGATAATCATGTACATCTTATCCCATATGGTTTACAGAAAATGAGAGTTTTCCTCGTTGATGGCAGAGGTCAGATGAGAATGGCTAGACTTGTTCAAGCTGATAGAACAGCTACAGTAACTCAACTAACCACTTGTTACAACCAAGGTACTGTATGCAGAAGAGCATCTTTGAATACATAACAAGTTAAACCTTTAAGCAGGTTGACAACAGCAGCACAAGATGCCAATCCTGTCAGCTAAGCACAGGAAAGTGAGGCTGCCAAGGGCCCACCAAAATTGGACAACAGAAGTTTGTAAAAACGTTGCCTGGTATGGTGAGTTTCAAATTCTGCTCCGATATTCACATGATAAGGTCAGAATTTGACATAAACAACATGAAAGCACAGATCCATCCCGCCATATCCAGTATCAACGATTCAGGCTCATGGTGGTGGTGTAATGGTGTGGGGGATATATTCTTGGCACAATTTGGCCACCAATTGAGCATTGTTCACAGCCTACCTGAGTATTGTTGCTGATCATGTTAACTTTATGACCAGTGTACACATCTTCAATTGGCTACTTCCAGCAGGACAATGTGCCATTTCACAAAGCTTAACCTAAACTCAAACTGGATTCATGAACCTGACAATGAGTTCACTGTACTCAAATGTCCTCCACAGTCACCAGATCTCAATACAATCGAGCACCTTTGGGATGGTGGAACGGGAGATTCGCATAATGGATGTGTAGCCAACCATCTTCTTTAACTGAGTGTTGCAATATTGTTAATATGGACCAAGATCTCTGAGGAATGTTTTTTTTTGAATCCATGAAGAATTAAAGCGATCCTGGCAAAAGGTGGTCCAACCCGGTACAAGCAGGGTGTACCCATTAAAGTGGCCAGTGAGTGTGTATGTATATAAATATATTAATAAAATGTTTTCCCATCCCCTTGCTAACTCCTCATTCCCCTCTAGGGCAGTCTAACACAGTTTGGAAACATCGGCATTAGGCCTTCTCTTAATATTTTTATTATTATATTTTATCTCTTCTTACATAAATGGACCATGGTCCTTCGACCATGTAGCTAACAGAGCTCCCAGCATCCGCACACAAACACACACACACCCACACACAATTACACATATTACACACTCACACATCTGGCGTCAACCACATGAGCGGCCGCTGTTAATTTTCCACTTGGTTTCAACTTAAAGACCCGAAGAGCGGGTTGAGGCTCCGTCTGAAAAATGGGGAACAAGCAACAGCTCGTTTGTCTGCTACCTTGAACTGTTTACGCAATATGGCATCCATTTCTGTGGGGCCGGGAAGGCAATACGCAGAACGAAGGGCTGGAGGCTTGTAATGCAGCCTCTGACAGATCAAATGGAAAGTGACAGTGGGAAGTTATGTATCTCTACAGGCACGCTATTAGGCTCAAGTGAAATACAACCTCTCTCTCACTCTCGCTGTCCATCTTTCCTTCTCTCTTAATTCCTCTCTATCTCCTTCTGTTTTTCTAAGTGTACAGTGAATAAACAGATATTAATAAACCTGCAACATCGTTAGGGTCATTGTTTTGTTCACGTTTGCCCCATAAAGAGTTTTACTGTTAATCACTGACTACTTTTTTAATTTTCTCAGGTGTGTGGGGTATTAATCGGTTTAAAGGGGCCTCTTTCTCCATGCAGGTCATCGTGGATATAAAAAATTACTCTCACCCACGTTTACAGTAATGCTGACAGTGGTATTTGTATGTAATTTATTGTTTTTTGGGCGAAAGCACTATAACTTAAATAAGAAATGCACTTCTTTAGCAAAATGTTTTGGAGGTACAATATGTAGTTTTTAGATGCTCTCAATAAAAAAAGCTAAAATTACCATACCTTTATAATATGTAGTTGTGTAGTTACATTATCCTAAATGTTTCCACCAACTTTCAAACCCAGGGAAAATTGTAATGTAATTTGAAGACATAGGATGTTTCGTCTTGTCGCTTGTCAATGGCGTCATATAACCTTTGACTCCTCTAGTTGCTCTAAGTTCCAGGGAACCGCCAAACATAACGGGAATAAAGCTATAATATATTTAACAATACATTACCTTGTCAGTGAACATTTTTTTCTGCTGAGACGCTAGATCAGCTTGTTGACATTGACGACAACAACAAATCCCATGATCCCACGCTACTTCCCGATGTCACCCAAGTACATCTTTTGTTATTGTTTTGATTGAGAGACCCCTAGCGGCCAAAAACTACATATTGTACGTTTTAATCAATTTTTAAATTGTTCTCTCACTTTCCAAACCCACAATAGCCATCTCGATACAAAAATCTAGTCCAGAATTGTTTTTAAGTCCGCAATAAAGCATATTTTGGCCATGATGCAAAGCATGCTATTGTAAAAATTACAACTCAGCCAGTCCTGGACCTTGGCTTGTTGCCATAATGGACATGGACTATAAGGAAGTCTTTGTCAACATTGCCCCCTTCAAATCCAATCATTGTGATATTTATACTGAGTTAAACTGGACTTCACTGCACACACCATCAGACTCATTGGTTCCAGTTCATCTATACAGTAAATCCCCATCAGGCACCGTTTTAACTCAGATTACCATTGAATGCTGTGCTCTGGCAAATACCTTACACTGGTCATCCCTTAAGTCAACTCTTCCTTTGACCATATTTTTATTTTATTTTCTGCTACGTAAAAAAACTGCAGAGGACTCTGAAACTTGACACCCGAGAGCCATTATACCAACACTCAAATTTTGAGCTGCTAATTGATCAATGCATCGCAAAACACCTTACCGACTTGATTTTATATCACCTTTTGCTTCTTATCTGACTTGATATTTATAATTATCAGCCCATTTGGTGGTTACATATGCACCTTATCCATTTGTAAATTGTGTCATATCAAACATTGTAATTTATTGACATTGAATTGCACATTCTTTTTTTCACTGACTTTTAAGTTTGTTTTTAATTCATTTATGTGCCAGGTCATCATTATATATGACAATTATCAATTGGTTTATCTGGGTAAATAATGGCAATTTGTGGATAGATAAATTATGACATAAAATATAACAGTCCATAGTGTCTAGATATAGTCAAGCGGTTAGAAATAGTATGGTCCCCTGTAGTGGAAGTGCTAGTGTAATTGTCCATGATGGTCTGTACATCCATATTAGTAGTTCAGGCCATTTAAAAACATGATGGTCTGCAAGAAGAAGCTGTTACACAGTCTGGCTGTTTTTGACAGAATGCTTCTCAATGGGTGGACCTGAGTTGAACAAATCCCTAATGCTGGCTTTGCCTCTTAGGCTCTCCACTGGGATATCTTTACTTCAAAGCCGCTCAGGGGTGACTTGCCTGCTTATGTTGCCCCATGATATCCAACGTGTGAGATGGGGGTACATTGTGTGGACTATGCTCGGCCCACATTCAGGGTGGTGGTTGTCTCAAGGTGTTCCTTTCGTGGTGTGGTTTAGGCAATATGGAGGCGTCTGATTCATCCCTGCTTGGTCATGCCTGAGGTTTGGTTTGTGCGGAGCCTTGTCTTAGTCCCCAAATCATATGCTGCAATAGTTTGTGCAATTGTGCCAATTTCCCACTTATATTTCATTAATTTATGTGATCGGGGATGGAGGCCTGTTATATACAATGTATTTGTGTCCCACCACCTAGTTTTTTTAGGCTTAACATAAAAATAAAACATAAATGCCCTTTTTAAAATTGTGTGAAAGAAAAGATTCTGAGCTTTAAATGGTTTATTAAACTATGCAATTGGAATAGCAATGGGAAAGTTCTGATGCCTTACAATTTTCAGCATTTGTTATTCTATTTTTGAGAATACCCCTCTCAATGGTTGGCTATAGGCTACTGATGAAACTCTGTTGTCTTTATAAAAATGCTACCCTGGAAATCCAGAGTTCTCGCGAGAGCACAATTTGAATTTGCTCAGCAAGTTACTCTGGCACCGAGTAATTCTGCTCATTAACTATGCCCTTGTAGCCGAGCTGCACCAATCACATCGGTGTATCTAATATAGGCGGGCCAGAGGCGTGTTAAACAGATGACGACAGCGCTGCGACCTCGAAGTCATTAGTAAACGTTGTAAGATCGCTATGGATGCAGTTGATTAAAACGGCTTTGGCCACTACAATGAACGAGTTTGACTTGGCTTTTTGTCTAAAAAAGGAACAGAGGACGGCGCTCAAATCGTTCCTTTTTAAGAAGGACGTTTTTGCTGTTTTACTGATCTGATATGGCAAGAGTTTAAACTACCAGTTAGCTCCGCCATAGGGGCTTAGCGAAACCCACTGGTGATTGGTCGTAGTGTTATCCAATTGCGTACAGTGAGATTTTCAAATGCACGCTTGGTGCCGCCCCTCGAGTGGAGTCATTTTCATTACTTGATGCCAGACCCTAAATCGTTCAGGATTTGGGTCTGGATTTTTACAGGCTATAAAAATGCCTGATTGAGACCACATATCTCAGGTGGTGTAACATACAGACTCATATTTTGGTAATTTGGGGCTGTTGTCTTCACCTACAGTTTACCAATGTTACCATATTGTAGGTCAAACATTTTTTATATGCAATGCAGCAAATGTCTGTTATGACCAGGCATGAAGCCAGGATTTCATTGTATAAAGGCAGACTAATCTGTTATTGACTGTGGAATGTTGCAAACTAAAATGCATGTCCTACCTCATTGCAGAGATGTTATTTTATTGTAATATTCATTGCTAACCTGTAAAACCTTCATTACTGTAATTATGTGAGGAGTACATTATATGAAGTCGAATGCAGGAAGTTTGCAAAGAGGGTTTATTTTCCACTAAAACAACCAAGGCTACAACAGTATGTAGAGCTCTTGGTAATATAGGAAAATCAAACAGGGAACAGTACTCCCAAAATAAATAACAACACTGTGCAAGGCAGCAATCTCATATTGCTTGTCAAAGCCTATAGAGTATAACACACATATAGGGGACGATAACGCACACTGGACTAATAACATAGAGACGTCTATATATAGTATTATATGACTGTAGATTAAGGTAACAGGAGTCTGGTGTGCTGGTCAAATCAGAGAGGAGTGGGGGGTAGGACCGGAGCGGTGATGTCAGAAAGCTGGGGACCTCGACCTCCTCAGCCCCTGCAGCATGGGGAGCCAAAGACCAGAAATCTTGCTTTCAGATTAAAATAATATAGGGCATGAATAATAAATGACATAACCAATGTCAACATCTCCATGTATATTTTCATATAATACCCCATGTGGGTGAAGCTGAATACATTCCCTTTCAGATTTTATAAGTTGTATGTATTATTATTTTACCTATTATTTGATTGCTGAATGCACACAGTAAGTATATGTATACATAATGATCCATTCAAATAAGGCTATTGCCCATTTTTATTATTCAGTTCATTTCATAGTTGTAATTTGACTTATACAGCAGGCTAAAAGCATGTTCTGTTATCACATTGTAAAAAATAACTAACATCAACCAACATAAATAACCGACAAGTTGTATACAACAATATAAAATGAATACTCCTCAAATGAATATCACCATTCAAGTCGTTCCATTAGTCATCTGTAAGGAACATTTATAATCTTTGCTTAAGTTAGCATCTCTAATGTATTTTTTCCATGCAATGAAACTTAAAGAAAAAATGTTCATTTCCTGCTTCCTGTCAGATTGTTTTTTACAAAAAACACCATAGAGATTTGCTTTTCATGCTTGAGAACAAATGGTTGTGATAAACCCAGTTGAACTAAATGACTCCTCTCTTTTCAGCAGAACTCCCTCTTTCAGAGTGTTAGTTTCTAGCATGTACGCTTCAAGAGCTATTAATAGAAACAGCTCTGTTGATGCTCCAGAGCATCGATTGACCTTGAAGGATAAAGCAATGTGATTGGGTGAGCCTGAGACCCAATCATTAATTATAACCATGTTTTAAATAGGTAAAAAAAATACTAACATTGAGAGCTACAGTGGTGCTTGAAAGTTTGTGAACGCTTTAGAATTTTTTATATTTCTGCATAAATGACCTCATCAGAAAACATCATCCGATTTCTAAAAGTCCTAAAAGTATACAGAGAACCCAATTAGACACAGACATATTATAGTTGCTCATTTATTTATAGAGGACAATGAGTGCCTAATTTGAAGGTGAAACCTCCAGCACAGGGCAGCGCAAATTGTTGCCCGGGATTTAGGATAGTCTGATTATCTACAGTACCAGTACCTTGCCATGTCGCTCTCTGTTGACTCCTTCTGTGCAGATCAGGCACCTGTAATTTAAATTGCAGATGTATAGTTGGTGAGTGTAATCATCCCACATACGATCTGACTAAAGGCTTCCTTGTTGGATGAGCAGTGCCAAAAGAATGGGCCAGTTGGTTGACATGAGGGTGGCTGAACAACGTGAGTGCCCTTTACCATCCCACATCTGTCCAGGTTTGAAGGGAAACTTGGTCAAGACCAATTGGGAGGTAATGGAGAAAACTTACACACACAAAGTTAGAAAACGTGTTTGATTTTCTTATTTTGACCAGTTGTAATTTTCTGCAAATAAAAGCTCTGAATTACAGGGGTTGCTTTTTTGGTGATTTTACCAAATTTTCCTCCCTAATCCTGCCTTGTCGGCAGCTCTGCAACTCCTTGTACAGATCAGTGGGATGGCGAGGGGCGTGTAAATTGTTCATCCAACCACATGTTGCCCAGCTGCCGATTCTTTTTACACTGTTCACCCAGCACTGAAGCCTTTAGTGAGATCATGAACGGGATGATTCCTTTTACCAACTATACATCCGCAACTGAATGCACAGGCCCCCAATTAGAACACAAGGAGTTGTTGGAGAGCGATGTGGCATGATAGACTTATCTAATTTCTCTAACCCATATCTCAGTCAGTGCTATGCCAGTTTGCGTTGCCTCATGCAGGGGAAATGTTATCAGTAGTTTATGGAATGAAACGGAAAAGTGAATAAAACCAGTACTGTAACATTTTCTAACATGTACTTGATAGTTTTGCACTACCTCTTTTACTCACGCATCAGTGGTGGGTCATTGTAAACGGACCAGGTGAAGAGCTGCCATCTCACTCTGGGTTGAGAGAGTTGTCTATCTCCATAACTAGTAGCTTGAGACAGTATATGAATGGACCAACAGACACCATTCATTCCTATGGAGACCGAGTGAAGCCAAATAGAAGCACTTTTTCGGCAATAGCCGAGCATACTGCGCAGCCTCAAGCTGAGTGTGATGATGTAGATGTGACGTGAGCAACGTCTCTGAAAGTTGTAATTCTTATCTTAGACGTGCCAAGCGAAATCTGAAACATTCCGAATCTTGCCTCTTGCGGAGAAAGGAGAATGTGAGTAGGAGTTGTCCATGAGCGTAGGAGCAGATGCAACTTTTGGTAAATATTCTGATGAATTATTTTGTCATTTTGAATGTATGCCTCCACGTCCCCGAATGCCTGGGAGCTTCTCCTGGACTATACTGTAACTGACAACATAAAGTATGAATACAAGGGCAAATGGACGGTGCAAAAAAAGTCTAAATACAATAGTGTATGTATTTTTTTCTCCTTGGCAACAATGCTTCACCATACAGCACTAACAATAGCATTACCAGGGAATTAAAAGAAAAATCACTGGCAAATTACCTTTTTCGATGTCAGTCTGACATTTATTTTTGCTACGGCTGTGCTGCACTCTTTTTATACCGACTAAAAGGGGAGGGAACACCCAACCAACCTAAAATCAAATCGCAAACCAAAAAAATTAAAATCATTTTGACAAATTACTGAAGACAATTGTAATGAGAGTAGGTAAAATGTAAAGAGTATGTTATAAAAAAATATAAACACTTAGTAAGAGTAAAGAGTACAGCCACCAGAAAGCAACTAGATGAGTACTTGTTCCTCAGAAACTATATTCCTTTACACATTTGTGTTACTTGTAACGCGTTACTACCCACTCCATGGCAACTGTGAATCTGTTAATATCATTGTGACATCTATCTAAACTATTATATATCCAATCAATTATTTATGATGCACAATTCCATTACTCAAAATACAAATAAGTAATAATTGGTTTTTATTTTCTAATGAAAGGCTGACTAAAAAACCTAAAAGAAACAAAGTTACTCTTTTCCTCAACTACAGTCGGTGCCACTAAGTAACATCCTTATTGCTTTGGTGGAAGTTTTGTGCAGTTGCCACCTACCTACACTCTGTTTCTTGCAGTACAGCACTATCATTAATGAACAAGATCCTTGGAAATGCATGGGCGTGGATAGCACTGTTGGCTGAAAAAAGATCTGGGTTCATGATCTTGCTGCAGTATTTCCCTCCTACTCCTACTCCCAGTTCCAAGTTACAATTATTAACCTATGGAAGCTTGTGTGTAACAGTCCGGCTGTGATTATTCCATATGTGTATATGGTGTCCATATTAGGACACCTGGACATCTATTGAAACGTAAAAATTAAAGGGCCTCTGACAGGAGTGGAGAATCAACTGTCTATGTTTAAAAAAAGAATATCTTTGGAAGACTGACATGACAAAGCATTGTTTACTTTCCTGGATAATCTACATAAAGCCCCTTTTGGTCCGGTGCCATTTTAGGAAGTTGAGTTAATTAAAACCGCTATTGACATTTCTGTTCCAGAAGTTGGGGAACATTATCTTAATGAGTTTCACTCAGAACCATCACCATACCAGAACCTTAACTACAACGTGACCCCCCCACACCCCACCGCTCCCAAGGCACTTTCACAGGTCCTCTGAGGCTACAGCTTGTACAGTCTCAATGTGAGAGCTTACTCTGAAACAAGACCTTCATGTTCCTTTCTGTTTGAAGCATAATGTGCCACCTTTAATTGTTGACCTATGACAATGTTAGCTAAGGTGTACATCTCAGACAAGACCTTTCTGTATTTTTTCTGAATATTAGCAGTGAATGTTTTATTCCATTGTTAGTGCCTTAGAACGAGATGTGGAACATAGAGGAAAAAAAATATATATATACTGCAATAGAAAGATGGGAAAAGCATGGAGGACATTGAGCGAGGCACTGCATGGTTACAGACACAATGGATAAGAGACTGAGCAAGAGAGAATGAGAGAAAACAGTGATGTATTTTAACCTTCCAGGCAGACGAAACAGATGTCCCTTTTGTCCCTTTTGGCAGCTGACATCCAGACTCACCAAATCTTCCATCAGCGTTTGTCTGTACAGGTGAATGACAATGTAATTAGACAATAATATATCTGAAAATAGCCTCTAAATGCTCCTGTATCTTTGGTTCTGTGGTGTATGTTGTTTTGATATTTGCTGGTATGTATTTCACTGTTATGGTCTGTCATGTTGTCCTATGTTTAATAAACAGCTTGCCTTAATGCATCAGTATTGCACAGGTAGAAGGTGATTGCTAAGATTTGACATGGCTACTGAAAAACCATACGACTCACAGAGAAAGAAATAGCTGTTTCAGCGCCACAGTATAGATTTTTCAGAATGTGTGTCTCGTGACGCTGACCTATATACGTTTGTTAACAAGGCTTACTGTGTATCTTGTCTACCAAAATATTGAGCAGTTGCAAGAGAAAAATAAGTGGGAGCAGTTTTGCAGGAATACCTGAAGCTTTTGGCCAAATTAACAAGATTACACTATAGGGATAATGAAATTCTGCAAAAATAATAAAAATAGGAGTCTGACTTTCCTATTATCACCCTTTAAAAAAAAATTGCGTTGTCCTGCTGGAAAATGCAGGGACATCCCTGGAAAAGATGGAATCTGGATGGCAGCATATGTTGCTTCAAAATGTGTACATATCTTTCTGCATTAACCTCTTAAAAGGATACGCCACCGATTAGCATTAAGCTTTGTATCAGTAGAAACCCGGTAGTATTTTTCGAATGACCGTGCTTCCCTTTGTCATGTCCCCCTGAGATGGAGAGGATCCATAAATATCTCTATTGTGTGTCTGGAAAATATGTCTTCGATGATGCAAAACAGCGATTTACAATATAATTATTTCTTGTCTCAGGGGGACATGAGGGAGGGAAGCAGAGTGGGAAACTGAAATTGTCAGGGGTGCCTAAACTTTTGCATACAATTGTACTTTTCAATGTGTTAAATCTGAGGGTGTGTTGTCTGGGACCTTGGATGTTACATCTGATGTAGCAGAATTCAAATTCAAATGCACCTTTAAAAGCAAATTTTCCATGCCAATTCTATAACATTTACTACTTCTACTGTTGTACATTTTCCAGACCACTGCTCAGTTCATAGCGTTTTATTATTATTATTATTATTACTATTATTATTATTACTATTGTCATTACTATTTTAAAATTCTTATATTGTTGTAATTCTTGTTTTTAAGCCCAC
>JACXGM010002651.1:0-16150 GCA_016801145.1 Umbra pygmaea | reverse complement strand
ATGGGGGTGCCACAGGGTTTGATTCTTGGGCCGAAATACATGTGCACGCATTGATGTTGTCGCTGTTGCCGCTGGTGATTCTTTGATCCAGCGTTATGCAGACAACACCATCTGATAAACATCCGGTCCTACATTGGACACTCTGCCAACAAACTTTCAAAAGAGCATTGCACTCCATTTGTGGCCTTCAACTGATCCAAAACTCTAGCAAAACCAAATGCATGCTTTTCAAATTAACACTTTATCTTGGCCAGGTTGCTGTGATTGAACATGATTGAATCACTAATGAAATCCAAAGTTTTAAGTTAAATTGAGATAAATAAGATTGGACATCACAGCAATGTCCTCTAATTTTATTCAACTGTGTAGTTAACTAGTACACAACAAAGTTTCCAGTGTGAAATTAATGCCCTGGGTGTTAAAAATGTATTAATATACAGTGCCTTGCTAAAGTATTCGGCCCCCTTGAACTTTTCGACCTTTTGCCACATTTCAGGCTTCAAACATAAAGACATGAAACTGTAATTTTTGTAAGTGGGACACAATCATGAAGTGGAACAAAATTTATTGGATATTTCAAACTTTTTTAACAAATAAAAAACTGACAAATTGGGCAAGCTAAATTATTCAGCCCCCTTAAGTTAATACTTTGTAGCGCCACCTTTTGCTGCGATTACATCTGTAAGTCACTTGGGGTATGTCTCTATCGAGAGACTGAAATCTTTGCCCATTCCTCCTTGCAATACAGTTCGAGCTCCGTGAGGTTGGATGGAGAGCGTTTGTGAACAGCAGTTTTCAGTTCTTTCCACAGATTCTCGATTGGATTCAGGTCTGGACTTTGACTTGGCCATTCTAACACCTGGAAATATTTATTTGTGAACCATTCCATTGTAGATTTTGCTTTATGTTTTGGATCATTGTCTTGTTGGAAGACAAATCTCCGTCCCAGTCTCAGGTCTTTTGCAGACTCCATCAGGTTTTCTTCCAGAATGGTCCTGTATTTGGCTCCATCCATCTTCCGAACAATTTTAACCATCTTACCTGTCCCTGCTGAAGAGAAGCAGTCCCAAACCATGATGCTGCCGCCACCATGTTTGACAGTGGGGATGGTGTGTTCAGGGTGAGGAGCTGTGTTGCTTTTACGCCAAACATAACAGCATTGTTGTCAAAAAGTTTGATTTTGGTTTCATCTGACCAGAGCACCTTCTTCCACATGTTTGGTGTGTCTCCCAAGTGGCTTGTGGCAAACTTTTAACGACACTTTTTCTGATATCTTTCAGAAACGGCTTTCTTCTTGCCACTCTTCCATAAAGGCCAGATTTGTGCAGTATACGACTGATTGTTGTCCTATGGACAGACTCGCCCACCTCAGCTGTAGATCTCTGCAGTTCATCCAGAGTGATCATGGGCCTCTTGGCTGCATCTCTGATCAGTCTTCTCCTTGTATGAGCTGAAAGTTTAGAGGGACGGCCAGGACTTGGTAGTGGTCTGATACTCCTTCCATTTCAATAATATCGCTTGCACAGTGCTCCTTGGGATGTTTTAAGCTTGGGAAATCTTTCTGTATCCAAATCCGGCTTTAAACTTCTCCACAACAGTATCTTGGACCTGCCTGGTGTGTTCCTTGTTCTTCATGATGCTCTCTGTGCTTTCAATGGATCTCTGAGACTATCACAGAGCAGGTGCATTTATACAGAGACTCGATTAGACACAGGTGGATTCTATTTATCATCATTAGTCATTTAGGTCAACATTAGATCATTCAGAGATCCTCACTGAACTTCTGGAGAGAGTTTGCTGCACTGAAAGTAAAGGGGCTGAATAATTTTGCTCGCCCAATTTGTCAGTTTTTTATTTGTCAAAAAAGTTTGAAATATCCAATAAATTTTGTTCCACTTCATGATTTTGTCCCCACTTGTTGTTGCTTCTTCACAAAAAATTACAGTTTTATATCTTTATGTTTGAAGCCTGAAATGTGGCAAAAGTTCAAAATGTTCAAGGGGGCCGAATACTTTCGCAAGGCACTGTAAATAATAGACCAGTGTTAAACATGACCACAGAGAATCTTAAATGTGGTTCTATCTATACACTAATATACCTAATTTCAATTCATGTCAATTAAAACAGGGGACATCACAAAGAAAAAATATTTCATATATTTTGTTAACAAAATAATGTGTTTAACAATATTTTACTGAATGTTGATGAATTCCTTGTTTGTGAGTCAAATCCTACCTTAATACTGACTGAAGGCCATACATATAGTTCTTTACCACACCACTCATTACCATATACCTCAGAATGCTTTTTTGCAGGTTCATTGTTGGGAGAGTTTGTATCTTTTGTGATTGATTCATTATTAATTGTAATTCTCCTGGACTTGTGACATACATTTTGTAAACACAAAAGTGTTGCTGGGACATACTGCATCCATTACTAAATGTGTTGATCCAGTTTGGAAGATTTATCCAATTCCAAATCAAAGTTGTTATTTTCTTTGTAGGCATTTTGAATTCTTGCAACGGAGAGCTTCTGTGTTAAGGTGACATTGCCAAAGCAGTGTGACTTGCATGCATTAAGCAGCTTCAAGACCTGTTCTTTTAGAAGAACTCCAAGTACAGAGTTTACAAAAGAGCTGAAGTGTATTTAATTGGTAAAGTGTAACAACTTGGTTAGCTATGAAGCAAGCATGAATTTATGATGCTGTACCACTTTGTACATTATCTAGTTTAAACAATTACATACTCATGCATGCATTACAGCTGTTTGGAAAAATTTCCCTGTGTATGTCCCTGTCACTAATAAAGAAGTTCATTTGTGATAACTTTCGACAAGTTAAATCAAAGGATACTTGCAATATTTGATTGGAGGATCCGTTTTCTGGAGGTGGGACTTGATAGGTATTTTGGTTACCATGAGCTGAACTTTTGGACCTATTAAAGTATATATGGCACTGTTTGACAAACCACACATACTGGTTTTGCCTGGTAGGATCCCCTCTTTCCACTTAGATAACCTTGCACCAAAGGCACCCGAAGGCCGAGTTCTTTCTCAGTCCCCACTGTGTATTTTTTTGTGATTTTTTTCCAGATCTTCCCAATTTCCACTAAACCGGTCTTGTCGGAAACTCCTGGGACAAATCTGTGGGATGACGAGGGGCACACATGGTTTATCCAACCTCATGTCACCCAGCTGCCGATTCTCTTCACACTGTTCACCCAATACGGAAGCTTTTAGTCATTTCATTTGTTTACGTGACCAGGTTATTATCTATTCATTTTGGGGTCAAAGTTATATATTGAGGTACTAGAGCTACTAACATACATATGTCATATTTCTTTATAATATTTCATAATCTTTAAGGTATTTTCTGGCTAGCCATGCATTGGAGTACTTCGATTCATGCGATGGAGAATCGTCCTGCATAAAAACCATGGTCTTCTTGAAAGATGCATATTTTTCCAGGACCACTGCTTAAAGAAAGTGTTTTCTAAAAACTAGCAGTAGGTTTGGGAGTTTGAGTCCATCTTCAACCCAAAAAAGTCCAACTAACTCATCTTTAATAATACCAGCCCATACCAGTACCCCACCTCCACCTGGCATCTGAGTCAAAGTGGAGCTCTCTGCCCGTTACTGATCCAGCCTTGGGCCCATCCATCTGGTCTGTTAAGAGTCACTCTCATCTCATCAGTCCATATAACCTTTGAAAAATCTGTCTTCAGATATTTCTTGGCCCAGTTTTGATGTTTCAACATGTGCCTTGTTCAGTGGTGGTCGGGTTTCAGCCATCCTTACCTTGGCCATGTCTCTGAGAACTGACCACCTTGTAATTATGGACACTCCAGTTAGGTTGCAGTTCTAGAATATGACAGCATTGGAGGATAATGAGTAGTTGGTAGCTTTACGTTTGAGTCTTCTCAAATCATTTGCAGTTAATTTGCGTCTTTTTTAATGCGACCCTGTTGACTATTTGCAACAAAAAGTTGGATGCATCTCTCTGAAAGACCTACAAATCTTAATCTCTCTTTTGGCCCATTTTGCCAGTGGAACCGAAGCGGCCGAATAATTATACACACCTTGATATAGTGTTGATCTCCTTAGGCAACATCCTCCCTCATTACACAAATACACATCACCTTATATGCTTAAATCCAATAAGTATTACAGTTTATACAGCTTAGAGTTGGAACATATGTATAATAATGATGATATGGCCAAAATACTGACTTTCCTAGTAATTGTGTACACTGTGTAGTTGGGAATTACCAAAAGTGTTGAGAAGGGATTTTAGTGACTGTAATGTCAGAACCATAACCAGCACAATGCTGTTGCGCTGTTTAGGGGTCTGGTGTGTTCCTTTAACAGCTGATAAATACAGACATATTGCTGCAAATATTAATGCATGGAGGAGGACCTCAGACGATACTGGGCAACTATGAAAACGTTTCAATTTAACTGTAGCGAAAAAATTTAAACATTTAGTGGCTTAGTATATTAAAGGGAGTATTAACATGAACTCCATTCTAAATTGCCCAAAGAGATAATGCTTGTTTTTGCTTTGGGTGCGGGCTTCCGAATGCAGCTTTGTACAAATAGTTGTTCAGTTTCAGGTGCGTGAATAGTGTTTCTGTATACCAGCAGAGAAGTAATGGATGGTGGTAATTTATGAGGGAATGCTTTGAAAAAAAATAATGAAATGCATATTTTTTTTGCACTGTACTCGAAAACGTACCAAACCAGTGGTAAGACTTACCGTTGCACACCTAGTATTAATGTTTAATACTGATCCAGTGTTTGATATAGGTAAATCTTTCAAACTCAAGTGTATTAATATACCACTGGAGAGTTTTTGGTTTATTTTCCAACCTCACTGTATATTTCACTACCAATAAACACAGGACATGGTTAGCTTGAATTGTCTTATTTATTTGAAAACCATATTTTCTATCCTCTGTCATGCACTATATACTATTCTCCAATCACTGTCAGAATAATTACTAGCCTTGTTGTTACCTACACTTTGAATGCAATACTTACCATGGAGGTGATTAACAACAACAAATTGAGAACAGTTTAATTGTAGGTTCTTGCTAGCAGTGCGACAGAGTGTGTTAGCCATGGTTGAATGGGCTAGCACCCCAGGGCCAAATCAATGCAAATCAACAGTCGAGCTGAATAACCACAACTGTTGACCCAGTATTATACCCACTGTGGATTTTTATAGAATCCCATTAGGGTTAGGGACCACATGTATCAACTAAATTGGTACAACAAGGACCTTGTCCCACAATATTTCATTTTAAAAACTAGCATTATCGCCACCCCCACCCCACAGGTAAAGTTCCTGCTCTTATTGTGAAGAAAAGGTATGCTAGAGGATCCTGACGAATCACTGCATGCATCGATGCACTTGGCAACCCAGCACCAATGTAATGATAAATTGGCCCATGACACACAAGTTTTTACACTTAAAAAATGATAATGCCCTCACTTTGTGTGAGAAGCTCCATTCATTCCCAAATGACCATAATGCAGGATGATGATGAGGTTGGCGGATGACACACTAGGTCCCCACAGTAAAGCAACTACACAGAAGAAATAACAGATTGATGATCGGTTTGAGTTAACCTTCCACACAGCGTCTGTAACTGCAGTCTTCTGCAGCCAAATGGCACCCTAGTTAGTGGAGTATGAAGGGAATAGGGTGCAGATTTGGGATTCAGATCTATACACAATGCTGCAGATGGCTGTGGTACGGCCCAGTTGGGTGTGCTGTTCTTTATCTCTCCTCCCTTGCTGCAATGCAGAGCATGCCAGATTGAATCCTACCCTGGATTCAAGCCATGCCGGCTTCAATAGAGACTCCATGGCTGACAGTCAGTTGAAGAGGCCACTGTCACGTCACCTCGACTCACCATACACTGCAAAACCTTACCACACTTTCTGATAGGAGCCTTTGCTCCACGGCAAACATGTTAAATTGATAGGAAAACAAAAAGGGAAGGATATTGATTGAATATTGGTCAAATGTATTTTTTCAACTCATTGAGAGAAGTTAGAAGCATTGTTCTTACCTGCTTGAAGGATATTGTCTTCTCAGTAGAGACAGTTTTAGTAAACTGGGGTGAAGTATTATTTATTAATTTTTCTTACCCAGAGGCTGAAAAAAACATTAGAATTGAAGGCAGCTTTCTGAGCCATCTAAAATCTACTTTCAGTATGTTTCAAGGGATATTTGCATATATGCTACAACTAAAAGTGATAAATTATATATGTTATATCCCTCTTAATGCAGTACAAATTGCAATTTAAGGGAAGCAGAGGAGCAACAACTTAGGGCCTTAACATTTTTGCCCAGAGGCCCAAAAACAGAAAATACAAACCAGCATATTAGTGCTAGCATTAATTACAGATGGGCCTGGATAACTATGAAATTAATGTGTGCCTTAAACGAGCAGATATTGTGGATATCTGCTTGTGGATAGGAGTTTATTACATTATGTCAGTCTATGACTGTCTGTTAGATATGTCAGCCTTCATCTAAATTTTTACTGTTAGAACATTACATTTTCTTAACATAACAATGCGTTGTGAATGATGCACTATTCAGCTAACCTGGCCTGAAACTTAGGACATTGAAATGCTTTGACATTTCCCAGTCAGCAGAGCACGTGTTCTTTCATTTTCAATGTATTATTTTCCCATGATTGAATCAATTCTGCATGATAATTGTCACTGAGTGTTTCCATTAAGCCTGTTATTTTCAATAAGCAACCACACGGCGGATAGACCCGAAGTCGAAGAGTGTGAAATGAAGTGAGATATATTTAGAAACCCCCCTCCCCAACAATGCTTCTACTAACAATTAAGGTCACAGTGTTTCAGTCAGACGCTAAAATTAAATAGCTTCCCAGCATACCTGGAGTTGATGTGGTCTTGGAATGATCTATAAACATCGGGCGACAGGTTCGCAACTTAAGTGTGCACCCATTTGGGATGGCACTGGGCGAAGTGGGCACAACAACATGCACATTAACGTGATCTTATTATGTCAAGGTCAAATCCTTTCTCATTCACAGTAAACCTGATGGGTACTGTACGTAGGAGAGAAGGGGAAAACAATCTGGGAGACAGCAAATCAGGACTTGGGGGATCCGCCTGGTGTAGTGGGATAAGTCACTGCATTGCACAACAGTCTATGTCACAATAGTCACAGGTTTGAGCCTGACTATGGGTTATCTGACCTTCCCCGGGCCTCCTGCACGATGCAGCACAAATTAACCTAGCTATACCCAAGATTTGTGTTAGATAAGTCAGATTATCTATCCTGCCACATCGTTATTCAGCATGCACAGTGTCTACCAACTCACCTTTAGAGTCGCATAGGTCACTTGGTAGCCTCACTGACTAATGCCCTTTATGACAACATTAGTTTCACCCATAGCTCATTCAGGTTTGTAATTGCATTAGTATTAGTATTTACCGCATTGCTATCACTAATTTTCTGTTTTATATTTGTAATGAATTTTAAATAATTAGCAGATAATATTTTTCAATTTGACATTATAGACAGTTTTTGTATTTCAGTGGCAAAAATATACAATTATGTCGCATACAGCCCAGTTCATGCTGCGGTTGTGAACTGGGACTAACTGGACTCCCTATGAAAGAGTTTGGTTTCTGTTAGTTTGTCTCTTGTTTTAATGTGTTCATTTGTTGTTCTTCAGTGCTAGGCAGAGTGGTTTGGTTATTCTGTCACAGTTATCCAAGATGTAGTTGAAAAATAGACAATTGCTAAGTATTTCCGATGAAGATATTTATTCACCGACCTTATGAGAAATCAAAAACTGCCACATGGGGCCAAAACGGCATAAGCACATAAGCAGGAATTCCAGACCAATACAACAACCGAATAGGAACAATAACTGACATGGAATGGAAAGAAACACACAAACTAAATAGAGACTAAAAAAGGGATAATGGGAAACACCTGTGTATTGAGAAGAGGATCTATAGGGTAACCGAAAACATGTGACCAAAACTTAAGAGGAAGTAAGAACTAACAACATGCACATCACAGAAGGGACACTAGGGGGAACCAAAACATCACACACAGCAAAGCAACTAGAACAATGAAACACACAGGGCAGAAACGGATATGAAACATGTGAACTTAAACAGAATAACGAAACCACTATGCCTAGCACTGAAGAACAACAAATGTATACATAAACACAAGAGACAAACTAACAGTAACCCAACTTTTTCGTAGAGAGTCCAGTTAGTCCCAGTTCACAACCACAGCATGAACTGGGCTGTATGCAACAAATTATTATTAAAAAAGTCTACATTCTTTCAATTTGTCACACTTCAAGGAGCTGTATTGTGGTTTCTATGGCACCCCTGACTGGCAATGTACAAACAACACTTTAAAAATATAAACATATAATATTATAGAGATGAACTAAAAATACCAACATGTGAGAAACACTGTACTTTATTGATGTTGCAAATAGAACCAACCAAACTCATACAATTATTATTTAACACAAAAGAGTTCACCAAAATAAAGGTTCCATATATATTGGCACTCCTTATTCAGTACTTACTGTAACCACCTCTGGCAATGATAACAGCATGGAGTCTCTTCCTATAATGTTTGACAAGGTTAAGGAACACATTTTGGAGGAATTGTGCACCATTCCTCTAAGCAGATCCTTTCAAGATCCTTCGCATTCTTGGGTTGCCCCTGCACCTCTGGAATTAAACCGCACCAAAACATCACTGATCCACCACCATATTTCACCGTGGGTATGAGGTGGGTATAAGGCTATACTGCCACTTGTAAGGCTACACAGTGACTTGTTTAGATGCCAAACATGCTGTGTCTGACCAAAACATTCTATTTTTTCTCATCTGACCAGAACACCTTTTCCAAGTGTTTGTGTCTATGTCTTGGGGTCAGAAAGGGCTTTCTTCTGGCAACCCTTCCAAAGAGGCTGTGATTTTTGTGGTGGCGTCCGATTGTGCTTTTTGAAATCTGTGACCACAAGTTGCCACCAAGGTCTGCAATTATGTCACAGTGATTCTCGAGGATTGTGTTGCTTCTCTCACCATCCTCCTCCTTATCCTGTGGGGCAAAATACATATGCGTCCTTTACCCTTAATGTTTTCAACTGTTCCATATCTTTTTTAATAATTGCCTTGACAGTGCTCAGTGGTATATTCAATCATTTGTGGATCTTCTTGTAGCCATTACCAGATTTTTGAAGGTCTATGACCATCTGTCACTTTTGAACTGCCAGTTCTTTTGTTTTCTTCATGGTGTTGAAGGACAAAGGGATATTGCATGCATGTTACCTCAATATAGTTCCTCAACACTTAATATAATTTAATTTAAAGTAAATAAATAGAATTTCATTCCTGGTTTAATCTTGGTAGATGCTATTTACAATAATCTTTAAGGGTGCCATTGTTTGTAAAACCTTGTTATAGATTTTTTATTTATTCAATAAATTAGTTTTGTTGGTTCCATTGACAGATTAATAAAGTACAGTATTTCTCACATGTTGGAATTTTAAGTTTTTCTTTTTCTAATATTGTATCCAAATCTACTTTTGCTAATTTGACGGTGGAAAAAAGGGTCCATGCGCCCAGGGGCGGATTAAGGTGGTCAGGGGCCTCTGGGCTTCTCTTTGTGTGAGGTCCCTCCCCTAATCATTGTGCTTTACTGGAAAAATGTATTTCGTGCCATACATAATCCACACACAAGTATGGTGAACTGGCATACACACATTGAGACAGCCAACATTGCTTCAAGTGGTGGACCACAACAGTAAGACAATTACCACCACACCACATAGGTAAAATGAGAAAATGAACATTACAGACAAATCAGTAATACAAACAGGAATAAGGCCCAGTGCTTAGAATCAGCCCTTTAATTATGATCAAGAAACACTACAACCAAAACTAACATCAACAGAGATGTAAGTGGAAAAAAATACCAGATATAACCCTCTGCCTCAACAGCCCCAAAACAATCACAATAGGCCCATTTCTCGCAATTATTCTTCACAAATCTGTCTAAATCTGTTTAAGTGAGCACTTCTCTTTTGCTGAGAAAATCCATCCACCTCACAGGTGTGGCATATCAAGATGCTGATTAGACAGCATGATTTTTGCACAGGTGTGCCTTAGGCTGGCCACAATAAAAGCCCACTCTAAAATGTGCAGTTTCATCACACAGCACAATGCCACATATGTTGCAAGGTTTGAGGGAGCAAAACTGACAACTCCATGGCAGCCATTTAAAGCCAAAACAGGTGGATTAAGCACCACGGCCAGCTCCGCAGCCTACTGAATTGCAATTCAATTGCAAAATAAGCAATTCAGTAGGCTGCAGAGATGGCTGATAACTGCGCATTTTAGAGTGGCCTTTACAAGGTCTCTTTATGACCTCCTGTCCATATGTCTCTGATTACTGTAAAATATCAATGACAATCACAGTTACTTCTGAAGTTCATCATTTAGGGTGTAGTTCACACATCTCTGCATTCTTTGGAGCTTCTGGAGTCTTTCAGCATATGGATGTTCCTCCAGCTGTTGGTGAAATGCATGTTTGTGTGCAGTGTGGTTTGCAATAAACACTCAGTGACACACTCTCTCTATTCACTATGTATTCTGGCTCGTATATCGTCCATCTACTATCCAACCTACTCAACAACCCACAAAATTGGGACTATAAACATCTGAGTTGCATGTCTACTCCTCACCCCTGATTTTAGTTGCTACACCTGCGCATCCAACTTCCCTAAGTCCTAAATAATTACACTCATGTTTAATTTGGATGAAAGTGTGTACAGATAAATCTTAAGAAATTATTGAGTAACATAGTACTGTCCAGGAATATTATTTTTTCATTAGGCTTTTTTGCCTTTAAATAATTCAAGTTCAAAGTCTAAAGTATTTATTGTCACATGAACCAAACGATTCAGAATTGTTTACAACTTCGTAGGAACAGCTGAAGAGAGCCACTAAATGCAGGAGTGAGGGAGAGAAGGGATGACATGCAGCAAATTGTTCTTTCCTTTAGTCAAAGTATTGGTCAATGGAATGAGAACCAAAAAAGAAGTTGTAACTTCTAAAAAAGATCCACGGCACTCAACTACGAATGAGTAAAAAAGCCTTTAGTAAATAAGCATGGCAATCTAAAAACACTGACGCATTGCGGCTCGCAGGCCTTCTTCAGGGTGCATTCTTCAGGGTGCAGTCAGTGGATTTTCTATTGTAACATGACCTAGAGCTTGCATTGCATATTGAATTTGAATTTTGCACAATGTTGACATGTGGAAACTTTGGTTTTATTCTTTACACCACAACTGTTGTGTTGCCAATGTTAAGGAATAGCTCTTTGTCGGTCTAAATGATATGAGCATAGCCTATAACTGATGGTACAGTAGGTACAGATGAAATTTAGTTAATTTCGCCTGTATTTTGTATAACTGTTAGCTGTTAGTATGTGTTGCTTGTTCTATTTATTGTTTTAAACATAGGCTATCGCCAGTGCACATCCATGGATGAACACAAACAGAGCCACATAATGTGTGTTCACCTTTGACGAAGTGATCACTGCACACACAGGCATTTTACGATTCTGTTACTCCCGACCATAGACGTAGGTTTGAAAGCCATTTTTTCCTGCGTATGCCTTCTGGTATTTTTCCCGCTTATGAACAACAACCTTTGGTACACAATAAAAACTCCTTGTGGTTTCTCGGTTTGATCGATTTGAGCAACCATAAACGACGCAAAACATAGGCATTTTCAGTTTGTTATAGTGCTTCCTAAATGTAGCAAATCACTTCATGCCCTCCATATGTATTTCGCGCCATGGCAACGCAGTGATGTGTCGTCATATGCAAACAAGCTATTAGGGTATTTTTGTTCGCGCTGAAGTAAATTTAAAATTAAAAAAATTTGGTTGGCCAATCCGAGTCACCTGCACACGTGGGGCCCTTAGGCTGCAGCCTATGCAAGCCTGTGCATTTATTCGCGTCTGCATGCGCCAGGGCGCATGTTCTAAAAGGGTTGTACTAAGTGTCTTCATTAATTCACAAGTGCGTTTTTGTTCTAGTGTTAAATTAAAAAGTATAGTGGCACTGAAACAGAAATGACTCTTTATGAAACAATTGTAAAAATATGAATAGCACTTACCATTAAAAAAAATATGTAGGAGGAAAATGTGTGTCTGTCTGTGGGCTTGTCATTCAGCATTTGAAAATGACCAGTAATGCTGCACTACAATACAAATGTGATTCTGCCATGTGGGTTTGATAAAGTAGATCTTCCGAAATATTAATAAACATGATTTAATTCTGGAAGAAGGGGTTGTTTGTTTTCTTCATTTACACAAATATGTGGCCCAAAAATATAACATTCCATTACATAGATTCAGTTCAACATCACTGGGAGTCGCCAGAAGCACAACATTCTTGTGCTTCTAAAGACCCATTTTCAACAGTTGAAAGGAAGGTGAAAGTAGGGCCATGATGAACGGATGAGATTTCAATGCAATTTCAAAGTTAATAGACATCCACAGTGGGACGGGAATATCTGGCCTGACACTCAATAAACTTGCATTTACACAATGTGATCAATGTCTGTGTCATCTTCCTGTAACAAGACAACACCTGAATCAACACAACTCGTATCAATGTCCAATTTAAAAGGGCTGGTGAACACTGGAACTACCTAGGAGCGCCTTCGCATTTTCAAAAGGACACTGACATGGAATGGTCCACTTGAATAGAACTGCAGGGCTGAGTACGCTGGTTAGCTACAACACAGGAGTAGTTCCTGCAAAACGAGCGGTAGTGGCATGAATTGGCATGAACTACACAAGTCATGCCAGCAGCTATTTTGAATATACATTTTCTGATACAGTGTAATAGTTTCATAAAACTGTCTACGTTTTTTGATTATTACTGTCATAAACATGTTAGTTAACTTGTTACCTAATATCATGTCTGAAATTTGTATAAATACTGCTATAGCTAGTTCATGAGCCATGTAGCAAAACATTACAACCCCCTATTATCAGCCACCCCTATTTTGTTCAATTACATTATGTTTTATTATTTTTCGTTCAAAAAGCTTTTCACCCAAAGGTTTTTTTTCCATTTTACAGTTTGATTAACAGTGGTTGTTTACGTGTTATATTATTATATTATTTAACATGAACGACCAATTTATTTCTGGCTACTAGCATGTATATGTATATTTTGACAACTAAGCTAGTGTAACGGAGTTAAGATCGTCCGTGAACCTCACTCCACATCTAGCTTGAAATGTCGCCGAAGAGCTATACAATTGGTGAGACTGTGGCGTACGTTGCGGAGCAGATGGCCGCGGGTTCGAGCCCAGCAAGGACATGGCGAACTGGCATGCGGGCTGCTGGCAATGGTATGTTACAGTCCCGATACAACACAACGCTGATTTCTAACCATTACATTGGTGCCGTTCGACCCGACGGTCGGGGTGGGTCGCTGTGGAGCGAGTTTAGAAGGGGTGAGTGTAACGGAGTAAAGATCATCCGTGAAGCTCACTCCACAGCTAGTTTGAAATGTCGCCGAAGAGCTATACAATTGGTACCTTTTGTATAGCTCACTCGGTTGGTACGTTATCAGGCGAGACTGTGGCGTACATTGCGGAGCAGATGGCCGCGGGTTCGAGCCCAGCAAGGACATGGCGAACTGGCATGCGGGCTGCTGGCAATGGTATGTTACAGTCCCGATACAACACAACGCTGATTTCTAACCGTTACACTAGCAACTGTATCGACACATTTAGCTATATTTTAGAGGTTACAATTAGGTTTTTACATATCTCCCCTCGATGGTCGTAGTGGGCTTAAACACCTGAGTCCATTCCATGTTGTATGTTCTGCTTTCCCGGACATCTCGTCACCTCTTTCAGTTCACCTGTCGATCATTGCAAATCTGAAACAGCTGTTACCATTTCTGTCATTTACTTAATATCCTGTGTTTGTGTTAGTCATTGTCATTCATTGTATCAGTGTGAGGTGTATGTCATGTTTCAGGATTCGACCTGTACATTTTGCCCATTTTGACTTATTCATTTCTGAATAGTGTTTTCATAATTAAAACACAGTTTACTTTCACTCTCACTCACATTTGTCTCGCTCTCTCCCGCATACGCACAAGACATTAGTGCCTAAGACAAATGTTATGAGTTGCAACTTGCAGCTACCCAAGACCTAGTTTAACTCCTTTCTATAAAGATCTCTCCCAACGCATAAGCCCAAGGGACCGTTAAAAACAGAAATATTTTGTGTCGTTTGCATCAAGTATGGCCAAAAGGTTGACATAGTATTAATGAGCATGAGTGAGCCCATAACAAATCCCCTGTACTAGGGTCAGTGACAGAGTATGCCAGTGGAGAGACGGGAGTCTAACAGGCGAAGACAACACAGAGCATTTCTCTATATAGTTCCTTGTTGTTCACCATCACACGCCATGTCATTATGACAGCCAGACCATCTTGGGACCATAATACACAGTATGTATAGGGATGTACGGTAGGACCAAATCAGGCTGATTACGGTCAAGTCCATGTAATGTTTTGTAGGTTACCAGAACATTTTAAAGATATCCCTATCTTAACAGAAGGCATTGGAAGTGGTTGTGTTAATAGGTAGTCTTTCAGAGACGTAAGTTGTGATTCCCAAAATTGAGGCAATGCTATAGACAAGTTAGACAGTACAGTTAATATTTCTTTCAACTGTGGATATAAGTGTAGATGTCTACAGGTATATATTTTTTACCAGCTTGACAGTTGACTGAAATCATATTCTTTACAACAACATCCTGGGAAGCCATTTGCTTTATACTTTTCTGATTTAAATATTATAAACTCTCTATTGTAGAGTGGCACAAAGCCATACATACAAACCTGCATGATGGTTTGCAACTTGTAAAATAAGTATATATTTGTTTTTTTTATAAATATCGATTTCTAAGAGTCTTCAAACATGTTTAAGATGGTATATAGATGAGCAATACAAATTGAGGTTCACATAAATAATGAATTAAAGATTGTTCACCTTGCTGATTTTATTGCTAAGATGACCTAACCACTAGGCTGCCAGCCACACCAAAATAACCGCATGCGGGCTGGATAGAATTAAAAACATGTTCATGTTCTTTCTAAAAATTAGGCACTAAGCTAATAATATAATAGAGTAACCCTTTAGGATGCAATTTTATTTGATAAAAAGACGAAAAAAATTACCTCAGGCAAATAAAGGATGAAAATACACACAACATTTACACAATTTAAAAAAGGCAAACCAAATGATAATAATACTAATAAATAAATTGTAAAAACATAGCATATAACAACACTTATTTCAACCAATAAAATAAAGTTACAGTATATATGTACATGTTAGCATTCTGCATATTAGAGAAATCCACATGATTTTACCTGTGGATTTCTCTAATATGCAGATATTATTAAGCATGATTTACCACACCTTACACAAAACAAAATCAGGTTCAAACCAACATTTGCGGATAGTTTTCTTACCGGCAGTAGGTGTCGCTAGGACTATTCACTGTTCTTCAAAGCAAGGGCGTAGGAACGGGGGGATGGGAAGACATGTCGCCCCAAATGTTACACACAGGCAATGTGGTCCCCACCAGTAATGAGAACAATTAGTGAAAAATATATGAAAAATATATGATTTTTCACCCCCCAATATCAAACTCGTTCCAACGCCCTTAGTTGAAAGGACATATTACAGGTCCTTCTCAAGAAATTAACATATTGTGATTAAGTTCATTATTTTCCATAATGTAATGATAAAAATTAAACTTTCATATATTTTAGAATTATTGCACACCAACTGAAATTTTTCAGGTCATTTAATGTTATAATATTGATGATTTTGGCATACAGCTCATGAAAACCCCAAATTCCTATCTCAAAGAATTAGCATATCATGAAAAGGGTCTCTAAACGAGCTATTAACCTAATCATCTGAATCAACTAATTAACTCTAAACACCTGCAAAAGATTCCTGAGGCTTTTAAAAACTCCCAGCCTGTTTCATTACTCAAAACCGCAA